>JAOTIZ010019652.1:0-10371 GCA_027123425.1 Erythroxylum panamense | reverse complement strand
AGATCACTTCAACGAACATCGGAGACATGGATCAGAATGGCAATAACCAGTTCAGCCAGAATCCGGCAGAACCAAATATGATCCTCAGGATTTGGGCTTCTAAGTTTTATGTCCTGACCGGAGGTTGGAATTCGTTTAAGAAGGTGCACGGGTTGCAAGAGCTTCGAGATTTCGTTACCTTGTGGACATTTCGACATTCCTCTACAGGTAAACTTTGCTTCGCAATCATGCATCGGAGTTCACCTTTGTCTCAAACACCAACCAGGAGGACTCGTCGAAGCAAAAGGTTGAAGGAGAATTGATGACACTAGTTAGATTGTGTAGAATAGCTGATTCCTGTTCCCTACTTTTGCTTAGAAGTTATTCAGACCATGATCCTGAAAACGAATGCCTAGTTTTGTTCTGTTTACTTCTATTTTTGATCACTGGCTCGTAATATGTTAAATTTGATTTTCGTTCACCAATGTAATAGATTTGCTTTATCTTATTTTTAGTGACTAAAGGACTGTTACCGATCACATTCTATGTGAAGAACAAACTCTTTTGAGAAAGTTGAGTTTTGTACTATACTAAAACATTAACTAATTAACAAGGTTTTAATTCCCTCCTCAAATAAGAGCCTAAAGTGTACCTTTGCTTTCCAAATCTGATAAAATCGTAATTCGTATCCATTAACTCGACGAGTCTAGATCTCCTGTTCAATATTACCCTGTCTTATTCTGTTCAATGAATCTCAGTCATTTATTTATATAGATCCCACGTGGATCTCGCGAAATAAATGACTGAGATTTTATGGGACAGAATAAGACAGGTAATATTGGACAAAAGATCTCATCTCTAACTCGACCAGTGCTTTCAAACGTACCGACAAAGCAAAAGTTATTTTCCACCTCAAGGTCTTCTGCATAAATTCTAATATCTAAACACATGAAAATTGAGATTATAATATTTAATAGAGTTTCACAAACTCTATTAAAAGTAATTAATTAGTATTTAAACGTCTAGAAGGCATTTAACTTACATTTTTTTCCAAGTGAGTATTTTCATTTTTCAGTTTTAAAATGTGCCCAAACAACAATTTAGAGAAATTTACAAAATTGTGTTGAACGGCTAAAGACGTACACGATGAACACATGGTGCAGAAAGAAGATGTATACTTACTCGGACAAATTTTATTTTAAACGAAGAAGTCTTTTTTTAATAAATCTCCAGGCTCCAACCAGTTTTGAAGTTTCTAACCTGAACTTTCTTTGTTCACAGGCCTCCTCTGCGTAAGGAAAATCCTTCAAAATCTTGGTTTAATCCACTGTGTATCTTTTGTTCAGGTATTTGTTCTTATCACTTCTCTTCTCGGTTGGTTTTATCTACTTCTGTTTTCCACTCTTTTTAATAGTTATTTGGATTCCGTTGTGCTGCAACCCTTTTTGTTTCCTCTTTCTGTATGAATTTGTGGGAATTGAGTAAACTTTTGATCTTTCTGTGTCTGGCTTTTGGGGTATTTATCTTGATCTTGATTTATGAGCCTATTTAAGGTACTGTCTATCAATCAGTGTGTTTGGAGTTTGATGGGTATTTTTAATTTCCTTGATTCCCGAGGTTGCATGCTTCGTCAGATCATGTTTAGATCTGGGAATTCATAGTTGCTCGCTGAGAAATAGGTTTCTAGGAAAGGAATATGAAGGACAGGGAAATTTGGGTTTTTTGCGTTTCTCGACATATTTCTTGCTCTTTATCGTCAAGTTCACACTTTTCACTCAAGAAAAACCATACATCCATGCTAAGAACAATTCGATTATGGGACTTCATTCTGTTGTCCTTCCGGAGTTTGGTCTTGTACTGTTCTTCTGCAATCAAAGTTTTGGTCTTTTCAGTTGGATCGTAGATCTTGGCAAGTTTGCTTTTACTTAGAAATTAGTTCCGTGGAAGTAGTAGTAGTAGTCTTTGAACTCTAAAATGTATAGAGAATCCCTGCATTTTTCTTAAGCCCACTTATGTCCCTTCTGTTTCATTTCTTAGATTTATTAGCTTGAAATGTTGTGAAAGACTAGTTTGTTTGTCTCTAGATACAAACTTCAGTAAGAAACCTTTGGTAACAGCGATAAAGTTCTTTTGTTTGACAACTGTACCGTATTTTCCTGCAATAAAGTTTGTTATATCTAGTGGCCTTGAGCTGCTGATAGCTAGATGCCAGTAGATCGATTTGATAAGCATTAGCACTTCTTTTTTAAAAGCCTACACTTGGTTTAGTAGCATTAGTTCTTGTACTTCAACATGTTACTCTTCAAAATATGATTGATTTTGGGAAATGAGTTTTTATTTATGAGGTAACGCTTTTGCAGGAATGTAAACTGGAGATGCTTACCTCCCAAATTGGACACAATTAGAAAAGTTAATTCCTAAATCAGATTGGCATCTTTCCTCCCTGAATATGGAGGATGAGAGTGGGCTTGAGCTCAGCTTGGGTCTAGGTTGTGGCATATCAGCTGGGAAATCTAAGGGGAGAAGTGGAAGCTCTTCCGACAATAGGACTGATGATGGTGATAGAGGTAACAAACTGGAAGATGACTTTAAAAAGTTCCTTTATTCTAGTACCCAAAAGCAGGATTCAGGTACTGGATCACAAAGTTCAGCAAAATCCCAGGAAAAATTTTTAGTTGATCTTTCCAAGTCCAATGCAAATGCAGATGCCTCTGCAAATATTAGCAACATGATGCTGTGGGTTTCATCTGGTAATAGGCCTACTGAAACTGAAGAAGAAAAGAGGCCAGAAGTGGGTAGAAAACGCAAAATGATATCTGATGAGATAAATAACGAGAAGAAACATGAGAGAGATGCTCAGTATCCTGATCTACCTGACAAGAAAATATCACATATATCAGTAACAACAGATGATGGCTCAACTGCAGAAAATGAAGATGTGGCTGACTCGGAGGTTGAGGGCTCAACATCAAGGTTGTTCTCTAATAACGATGATGGCTCCAAACAATTTGTTGGAGTTAGTGGTCCTTCAGAGATTCACAAGGAAGTTCGTGGTTTTTCAAATTCAAATGTTGTGGAGTTAGAACGACAAAAGAGACATAATAGTTCAACGTCAAATGAATTTAAACAGGGGAACTTCAATTTTGGAGTTCCTTTTCCAGTTCAGCCAATACACATAGCGAATATGCCTTACTCCTTTGCAACAAAGGAGTCCAACTCTCTTGATGTGTCCAGCAATTCGGGAAATCAACTATCAGGCATGATGCAGGTGATGCCTTCTTTAAATGCTGAGCAACAAAAAGGAACCCAGTCCATCAATCCACCGAATTTGCCTATGACGTTTGGGTATTCACCTGTCCAGCTTCCAACTTTGGATAAGGAGAATCCCTGGGGCTTTGTTCCTCATGTTCAACAGATACATCCTTCATCTCTTGGAAGAGGTCAACCAAACTCAGAGAAGCATAATGATGGATTGAAGATTCCTCAAGGTGTACGCCTCACTGCTTTAATCTGTTTTAACTTATCTAAGAAGAATAAAAAATTTCAAGGAAAGTGTTCCTTTATTTTCTTCATCACCCTGCATAGTCTTATATGATCCAACTGATGATGCATGTTTTGCGTAATGCTTGCCTGGATTAGAGTCTGTAAAGCTGGTAGAATTAAAATATCTAAGAAACGTGAAGAATTATGATATGCATTGTGTGCTAGTGGAGAACATCTAAGATTTTCTTAATTGACATTATCAACGTTTTACATGATACCATGCTTTAGTGTGCTTGTTTTGTTGGATTACACCCTTCAATGTTGTCATATGACATCCAGTGACCATTGATCATTGATATTGATATATTAAGAGTTATAGTTTAATTTCCTTTGGAAAGACTTCACATATGCTTTACTTTTCTTTAACATCATTGGTTAATGTAGCAGCTGCCCAGTTAATGGCTCGAAATTTATCTGATGCTACGCATTATAACGGGAGAAAAGTAGAGCATGCCATAAATGATGGAAAGCAACACATTACAGAAGAAGGTACCTCCTTGCAAGCTGAGAATGATGTAAGAGGAAGTAACTTGGACCCTAGGGCAAACGATGCTCCTGAATGTTCAGCAGCCGAAGGTCTCTTGCTTGATTTCTCTGCAATAAAGCCAGGTATGGCTGCTGCTGTGAAATTCGGGGGTTGTGGTTCATTTCCTAATTTGCCGTGGGTATCAACCACGGGCCCGAATGGAAGGACTATATCTGGTGTCACTTACAGATATAGTGCAGATCAAATAAAAATTGTTTGTGCTTGTCATGGTTCTCACATGGCCCCTGATGAGTTTGTTCGTCATGCAAGTGAGGAGAATGTGGAGTCAGAAAGTGAGACCAATATAGCAACGGTTCCTAGTACCAATCCTACTACCTCTGCTCGAAGTTGAGGTCCACCATCGTCCCTCTTTCGAACTACACCTATGTTGTACTTGTTCAAAGAAAGTTAATTTGTGACAGTACATTGAGCTAGGATCCTTCTTTGATCTTACTTCTCTGTTTGCTAACGTTAGCTTCACGCATTGTTGCAATCACACGTTGCAGTTGTATGTCATAATATTCCAGCTGCATTTTTTGTGCCCATGGTAATATTTGAGAATCGCAATTTGATTTCCTTCCTCCTTGCATGGCTCGCACGTCAAAACTGAAAAGTCTAGCCTATAGCTAAGTGGCGGCAGGCAGTCTGTTTGTATTTGATTAGACGAGTAATCCGCAGGTGAATGGAAGTTCAGAAGATGATATCAGCTCTAAAAGGAACTATGATTTATCTCCCTAAAATCTTGATCTGGTAATCAGTCTTTTGAAGTATGTTTTGAGATTGTAACAATTTCATGATTTCCTTGCTTGAGAATGGTAAAATCATTGTGTTAGAGGTGTAGCCTCTGGAGTCTAACCATCTGTTAGCTAACTGCTACATGATTTGATTAACTTTCTCTTTAAGAAAATGAAATTAACTCATCTCAACTTGTAAGCGGAGATGGCTAAACACTCTTAAAACCAAAGACAATAGTGTGTCGTACGGGCAAAGGACTTTAGTGCACGCCATTGTCAAGCTTTTTTGTCATTGAATTTGAAGAAAACTTGCAGTTAGTATCATAGTACATGTGCCGTGACCAGTAAACACCGCCGGATTTCGTGTCGGATGATTCCTTACAGGTTGGAATTACAACATCCAATCCATCCATTGCAGGAACTCTCTTCCCTCCCTCTGTTAACACTTTCCGGTCAACGTCTTTGGTAAGTTGTGAATGGCATTTGCGTACGGTCTGTTACTTGGTTATGTTGACGTTTCAATTTTGGGCATGAAAGAAGTAGATAATCGGGTACTCAAAACTTGGCAGCGCAGAATGGATACAGCTGGCCAATGTCTTTCCTCTTTCAGGTAAAACGTCACTTTTGAGTTTGTCACTGATTGAAGGTATCATTAATGGTAAGCACATAGATTTAGTTATTATCAAAAAATAAAAAATAAAAAATTGTTTATTAAAATTTTTTACTTTAAATTTATTATTAATTATAACAATAAGCATTTTTATATCAATTTATGTCCCAAACTTAGTAAACTACCAATAATTAACAAAACCATTGACAAATTGGTTAGTTTGAACGTGACCAAGTTCAAAACTTTAATTGATTAATCGAAGCTTACTTTCTCTAAATCATGCGGAGTTTTCTTAAATTGTGGATGGAGAAGATTGTGGGAAGAAGATGATTAAAGTTATTGTATAGCCAAGTTGATGTAACAGATCCTTACAGAATAAGAAAGTAACAAACCATATTAAATTTCTCCAACCCTTTAGCTAAGCTAAGCTATATATATTCAGCTTGTAAGCTGGCCTCTGCAGTGACATCAGCTAAGCAATCCCACTTGCGAGAAGATAAAGACTTATTTAATGACGTTGACCTTACTTATTTTGCAGTAATAATCAAATCTTACCTTCAACCATGGATTGTTACGAAGGACAAGACCAAGGAATATGTTTTCAACTTTCATTGGAAGTTCATGCCAGATTAGAAATAAATGTTACGTTACCAGGGTTTGTATTTTAGTGAAGAAAACTAAGTATTATCTTACGTCGGGATGGGGGGAGGGGTTGTTAATGTTAGGCCAATTTGTACGCGCATTATATGATCCCCTCCTCCACCTTGTCATCACTACCGAATATCAAAAGTCGTATACTTAGGAGCAGAATATAAAAATGATTTGTCAAATATGGACACGACGTACCAGCCTGAGAAGAGACCAAGAAACTTTGAACCATGTAGATGCCATTTTGGGGAGGGACATCTTGATATATCAACCTCTCCAAGCTCTTCCTAACCCATTTATCAAATCTTCACTAACCATACATACAAAGATACAGAATGCTTGTTGGAGCTGACTGAAATTGAAATTCGGGGAAACAGGTTTTGGGTTTGTTGTTGTCTTTTCCCATGAATCATTCGAGTCTGTTCATTGCAAGTCTCCTTTTGGTGATAATTCGAGGTGAAGCACAGACCAGCGTTCCTCAGGCTGACGGATCACAAGATCTTACCTCGAATTTCCAACCAAGTCTTGCCGTTGTCATAGGAATTCTCTGCATCATGTTTTCTGCAACTTTTATGCTCATACTCTATGCGAAATTCTGCTACAGAGGAACTACCTTTCACGCTGCTTTACAAAACGGTCCTGGTCTGCTTCAGCCAGGAGCTTCACGATTCTCTGGAATAGATAAAACCGTGATCGAATCTCTCCCTTTCTTCAAGTTCTCTTCACTTGGAGGGTCTAGGCAAGGGCTGGAGTGCGCAGTCTGCTTGTCAAAATTCGAAGATATCGAGGTACTCAGGTTGTTGCCCAAATGCAGACATGCCTTCCACATAGACTGTATTGATCAGTGGCTAGATAAACATTCAAGCTGCCCTCTTTGCAGGTGCAAGGTCAGTGCAGAGGACCTCGCAACCTTGGCATATTCACATAGTATGCGATCTTTGATGAATCTATCAGAGGGACGTCAGGATTCAAACATAGAGCTATTCGTGCAGAGAGAGGAAATTCGTCAAGGGTCGTGGAGACTTAGCATTGGGAACAGCTTTCGAAAACCTGAGAAATGTAACAAGGAAGAACAGGCGTTGATTCAAGAAGAAACTGAGACATGTACCCAATATGACAAGAAACTCCTACACAAGTTCCACCACGAGATCATTGTCTCTGATGTCGTTCTCAAGAATAGATGGAGTAATGTTAGTTCTTCTGACTTGATTTACTTGAATTCCGAAATGCTTAACCACTCGTCAAGCGATCGATTCTCAGCTCTTGATTCCAAGAACGGTCAGTTAAAAGCTATGAGGACCTTGGAAGACGGGCAAATTGTGAAGATTAAGGAGGACATGGAAATCAAGAGATTGTTTGAAAGCAAGATTAGTACAATCAACAAAAGTCTTCCAAGTTCAATTCCGCTTCTACCTTCTACATCTGATTCAAAAGAAACAAAACCGGTTCATGACACCTCAAGGGGTATATCTCCGTCTGAAAGAAGATCAATATCTGAAATTACTGCTTTCTCGAGGTTTAGAAATGCCAGGACTATGATTAGAGAGCCTTCCTTAGAAGGAGGAAGTAACGTAAAGGAGGAAAGGTTGAGACAGCTTTGGTTGCGTATTGCTAGAAGGACAGTTCAGTGGTTTGCTAATAGAGAAAGAAGGTCTGAACAAACAGAGCCCCCAAAACATACATTACCTGTATAAAATAATTCCTCTGTTTTTCTCTGTTCCGTTAGAACTTTCTTCTTTGTTTATATATTTATCCCATATAATGTTTACAATTTCTTCAGGGTTTTGAAGTTTGTTTTTATGTAGACTTTAGTATTATTGGGTACCGTTACTAGAAAAGATGTTCATGAAAATTCATAGCAACATTTACACATATCTGTTTAATTTGCTAGATACTCACGGTTTCCCTATCAGCAATTTATGTACTTTATTGATAGATTCTGGAAAAACTAAAAAGAGAAAACTATTCATGTATCTATAAACTCCATGATTGGGGAAAACAATCGTGGAGTTTTCCCCAATCATGTTATTCAATTGGGGAAAACACAAGCATAGTTATGACAAATCAAGGTAAGAGTCCGGACCACAACTGCAATATTACAGCCTCAATTGTGGTTGTAGACTGTAATTCAAAACCTTGATTAAGGCCATATCAGGATTATATCCAGATCAGAAGAGCCACTTGCTCTGGATCCAGGAACTCGAGAACTTCCTGTTTGGTCAATCAAACATGGAAGACAAAAAGGTACACTTGTTTGCGGGATCTAATTACACCCCAAAAAGATCTTTTTAGATAAAGAAAGATTACTGATAATAGATCAGAACAAAACTGCCTCTTAACTAATCAACACAATATAGTTAGACTCAACTGTCAGTCACTTCCATGGAAGTAGGTCCCCACACAACGTGATCCCATATGAAACTTGGAAGCCACCAGATGACAAGGCCCAACCGATCCATAAAATAATTGCGACACTTGTTCAAAACCATTGAATTTAGATATGCTGAAACTAGATAATCGTTTATCTTATGCCAGAACATCCATCGGATTCTCGCGGTCTCTGGCCTCATAATCTGCAGAAAACGTTGTCTTGGTTTCTTAATTCTTAAATTACCTCATCTTTTACTAGCAATTCACCTACCTTATGTTTGATTATATTAGGTGAAATACACACTCGAATTGCCTTCCTTGGAATTGATTTACCGAAGCCATGCAATCATAGTTTGACTTGGGCACTTGCTTATGCATTTGGGGTCATAGAGTTTAATGATAGCGTTAGATTTATGTGGCCTGATTAGCTCATAACCATTTTACACAATTTATGTTTCAGATTAAAAAGGAACAAAGACAAGACTTGTAATCGATTTAATCATGCACCTGTTGTTAGACTAATGACATATTTTATCCCAGAATTACAAAGATGGAGGAGTCTTCTTTAAGTTATAAAGGAAGACTCTTTCACCTATCACCTATCTAAAGCATCCCATCTTATAGTATTTCACTTGTATTATTTTAAGAGAATAATGAAATATCGTTAAATTCTAGTATTCATTATTTGTCTATTTAATGGCAATTGTTGGGTATAATTGTAGTGAATTATTGTACGGAAAATTTTGTCGAGGATATTATAATTTAAGTGAGACCGTTTGTAACCCTCTAGTCTTCCCTGAAAATTTACCTTGTGTGATTTTCAGTACAATCGTTCACACTCTATTCACCCAAACAATTGTAGTCAAGGTGTATTTGTCATTATTGGAGGAAATCAAGAGAGACTATGTTTGACTCAAAAGCAATATTTGGAAAAGGTACTACAATATTTTAGCATTAATGAGAAGTTAAAACCTGTTAGTATTCCATTCGCTCCTCATATAAAGCTCAGTTTATCCTTATCTCCAAAGAAAGATGCATAACGAGAGTACATTACTAAAATATCGTATGCAAATGTTATTGGTAGCTTAATGTATGCTATGATATGTACAAGGCCCGACATTTTACAGGTAATTGGAGTTGTGAGCAAGTATATGCATGATCATGAAAAGGAACATTGGCAAGTTGTGAAATGGATATATGGTACATTCTCAACACTGTAGATGTTGGTTTGGTATTTGAGCAAGATAAGCAAGACGATCAATGTGTAGTTGGATATTGTGATTCCGACTATGCCGGTGATTTAGATAAACGTCGATCAACTTCTAGCTATGTGTTTACTCTTACAAAGGCATCAGTCAGTTGGAGGTCTATCTTACAGTCAATAGTTACTTTGTCGACTACAGAAGCAGAGTATATGGCAGTTACAGAGGTTGTGAAGGAGACAATTTGGCTTCGATGATTGCTTGATGAATTGGGAATTAAACAGAAGCATGTCAAAGTATATTGTGATAGTTAAAGTGTCATTAATTTAGCAAATAACCAAGTTTATTATGCAAGGACGAAGCACATTAATGTTCATTATCACTTTATACGAGAGGTTCTAGAAGAAGGCGGAGTAGTAATCCAGAAAATTAAGATCACTGAGAATTCTATTCATATGTTGACAAAGGTAGTGACTGCGGTCAAATTCCAACATTATTTAGACTTGATCAATATTGCTAAAAATTGAAGATGGACGCTATAAAGCGCATTTGAAAATACTACTAAAGATGAGTTTTGTGAGAAACTTAAAATCGTGAAATATGTCAAGGTGGAGAATTGTTGGGTAATGACATATTTTATCTCATATTGAAAAATTACAAAGATGAGGGGTGTGCAGTTTTTGGTAGTTATTAAAAATCCAACTTATCATTTATAAGCATTATTAAAATTGTTATTATTATTAGGTGTATATATTTATT
>JAOTIZ010019604.1:0-10372 GCA_027123425.1 Erythroxylum panamense | reverse complement strand
AAAAAGTCAACTCTCTATGACCAAAAAGTCAAACTTTTCTTCATTCTCCAAAATCTCATACTTTCATTATTTATTTCATGCTTTTCAACTCCATTTCAATCAACTCATTTTATAACCCATACAAATCTACACAATTTTCAAAATCATCAAAACTAATCAATTCTTTTCTCATTTATTTTCTTAATGCATAAATACATCTATAGCACAATACATATACCAAAACACTCATTTAATTTCATTTATTATTTCTAAAGTCCACTTAAAATCGGGGTCCAACACTGGCATAACCAGAATAGGTGTATCCACTAAAGTTGATTTTAGTTGCTCAAAAGCATGTTATGCTTCTTCAGTCCATTGAAAGTTGTTCTTCTGCAATAGTGTGGTTAGTGGACAAGAAATCGAGGCATATTGATTAATAAAGCGAAGGTAATACCTTGTTAAACCAAGGAACCCACGAAGCTATTATATATTTATAGGTATAGGCCAATTGAGAGCTGTCGTCCCCTTATCCAGATCCACCTTAACTCCTTGAGCTGAGACTACATACCCTAAATAATGCATCTTGATTTGCCCAAAAGAACATTTTGATAGTTTGGCATACAATTGATTTTCCACGAGCCTAGCTAGAACTAATTTAAGGTGTCGTAGATGATTTGCCCAATCATTACTGTATACCAGAATATCATAAAAACAACACTAATACAAACCGGCACAAATAAACGTTCAACAGATCATTCATCAAAGATTGGAATGTGGTTGGGGCATTGGTAAGCCCAAAAGGCATAACCAACCATTCATAATGCCCTTATGGTCTAAAAGCATTCTTAACAATATCTTCCTCTTTCAAAAATTTTGATGGTATCTAGACCTTAGATCCAATTTAGAAAAATAACATACACCTTTAAGTTCACCTAACAACTCATCCACCGATGGAATTAGAAAGGAATCTTTTATTTTGATAGCATTAAAAGCCCTTTAGTCAGTGGAAAATCTCCAAGACCTGTCCTTCTTTCTAACTAACATCACTGGAGCTAAGTATGGGTTGTTACTAGCATAACATCACTGGAGCTAAGTATGGGTTGTTACTAGCATGAATAATTCCTTTTTGTAGCATCTCATTCATTTTTTTCTCTATTTGGTTCTTTTGACAAAAAGGGTACCGGTATGGTTTAACCTTCACTAGTGGCACTCATGGTTGAAGGTCAATGTGTCATAAGACTGAGGTGAAGGTAGATCTTTTGGAACCTGAAACACAATTTCATATTTTCGCAGCAACTCATGTAATTCTGTGGGTATATCATCTGATAAGGCCAAGGAATTCTCTTTAGTGTCTTCTACTTCAATAAATTCCATAGTATATAGTTCTTCAATTGCATCGGTGTCACAAAATCGCATTAATTGGTGGAAGTGAGCCACCACAGGTAACCTATTTCGATCCACTTTTAATGTAACCTATTGCCCCTCTCAAAAAATCTTCAAAGTAGAAATGTTGAAGTTAGAGATATGCTCCCCCAATGTCGCTAACCAATCAGCCCCTAATACTATATCATACCTAGTGGCATCCAGAACTATAGCATAAATAGAAATGTGTGTACCATCTAAGATTAATAGAATGTCTCTAACCATAGTATTCCCTTTGAGAAATCGACCCCCTCCAACCAAAACCTTGAAACCATGAATTTGTTTCTTAACCAAGTTTAAATGTTTGAAAATCTGGGGTTTAATGAGATTATCATCACTTCCTCCATCTAAAAATACAGATACATCAGTCCCAAATATAGTCCCATGAAAAAGGATGGTGCACTTACCAGGCGTCCCTTAAGAAGCTTGAAGAGAAAGATGAAGTAATTCTAACGCCTCTTCTGATTCAATAGGTGTATCCGCTTCTGGAGTTTGTTCCCTATCTTCGTTATTCTCTTCGTCTGGATCATATTGCATTAGTTAGTACTAGCGATTTCGACACCTATGGTTAGGTGTAAATTTCTCTTTGCAGGTATAGCATAATCCTTTATCTCTCTTCAACTGCATCTCAGTTGGTGTTAGATGCTTAACTGGTGCTAAGGGTTTAGTGTTCGGCTTGGGTAACAGAGGAGGCAAAATTGCCTTTGCCGATGATGGAGCTGATATTATCGTATCTCCCCTTAGTTTCACTAGTGCTGAAGTATGGGCTGAGACCATCGTAGCTCCAACGAATCGCATATTTGGTCTTGTTTGAACATTGTGATTCCTCAAGAAGCCCCAATTTGGGGTATTCTTCTCGTCTAACAGCCTTGCCAAGGTCGCCGCCTTCGAAAATGTTGCAGGCTCCCTCAAAATCACCTCTCGTCAGATTTCATCTCTCATACCATATACGAAACAATCAAGAAGAGCTGCATCAGATAGCCCCTCTACCCGATTCACAAGCACCATGAAACCACTACAAGAAAACAAAGAATTAGCGACGGAAAAATAATGACAGAAAACAAATCGCTGCAAATTACCAATAGAATTTACTTGCCCGCCGGTAAATATGTCGAGAAAATTTCAATTAATGACGGAACAATAACGTCGGCAACTAAAGCAGGAATTAGTGGTAGAAAAATGAATTATTGACATTTCTGACAGAATATTAGCTGATGGAAAATTCTGTCGGTAAATTTTAAACCAATACGTCGTAGTCTCCTTATGGTTGAACGTTATTAACTTAAACAAAACAACGTTGTTTAGTTTAACACCAAATGACGTCGTTTTGTTTAGTTTAAAACACAGCTGAGAGCCTAGCACCAAACGATGTCATTTTGTTTAGCTTAAAACACTATCGAGAGCCTTCCCCCCACCATCGGGTTTGCTTCCTTTTTCTTCTCCTCCCTCTCCCGTCATCTCTCCCGTGTCATCTCCTCCGACGAGTTCTCCCCTCACTTTCTAATTCGTAATCGGTGCAATCGTCGGTGTCAGAAGAGGAGTCGGAGAAACCCACCATTGTTGCAATTTCGTGAGGCATATTGCAAATCATTTTTTAGTTTTCTGTTAATTAAATTTGTTTGTTTCATATGTTTAAGTAATTTGTGAATGGATAACAATGATTAAGGGCATATTGTTAGTGTTAGAAGGTTGAGTTTTGAAATTTTTATGTGATGTTAGGATGATTGTTTGATGTATATTAGATGTTTGTTGAAATGCCTCTTGTTTGAAAAATTGTATCAGTAAGAAGATGAACTTGGTTAATTCTTCCTAATGGGTGTCCTTAATAATTTGGTTTGGTTTGGTCTATTTTGAAGTACTTGAATAGTTCTTTAGTGTTATTTTCTTCATTTATAAAGATACCTTGAATAGATCTTTAGTGTAATTTTCTTCATTTATAATGATGCCTTCTTTCATTTTCTTGATTTGGAGCCCAAGAAAGAAGTTCAGTTCTCCTATCATGCTCATCTTGAACTTCCTAATCATAAAGTTAGGAAATTATTACGTATATTCTCATTAATATCATAAAAATAACATCATCAACTTAAATTTGAACAATTAGGATATCATGCATGTACATTTTAATAAAGAGTGTAGCATCAACCTTGCCTTTAGAGAATCCATTTTATAAAGGAAATGCACTTAGTCTATCATACCAAGCTCTAAATTTTTGTTTTAAGCCATATAAAGCTTTATAAAGTTTGTAGATATGGTTGGTGCATCATGCTTTTCAAAAGTAAGAAGTTGGTCAACATAAACTTGTTCTTAAATGAAACCATTTAAATAAGAACTTTTAACAACCATTTGAAACAATTTAAAATTCATATACGATGCAAATTCAAGCAAGGCCCTAATTGCTTCTAACTTATCCATCAGAGCAAAAGTTTTTTTGAAGTCTTTGTCCTCCATTTAATGGTACCCCTTTGCTACCAATTTAGCTTTATTTCTTAAAATAGTAGTTGAATCATCTAATTTATTTTTAAAGATCCACTTGTTATCTATAGTTTGGTGATCAACAAGTGTAGGTACTAAAGTCTACGCTTTATTCCTCTCACAAGTGTAGGTACTAAAGTCTACGCTTTATTCCTCTCAAATTGATTAAACTCCTCATTAATAGTAAGAACCTAACTTTCATCATTATAAAGGCCTCTTTTATTGTCTTAGAATCAATTTTATTTATTAAAGTAATATGAGAAAAATTTTTAAGTTGAGGTCTAGTGATTACCCTTTACTAAACATCATCCAAATTTTGATTTGGAGGATGACTTTTCTTTGAATTTCCAATCTCGTGGGATTTCCTCCTCCTTCTTGTTTCCCTCACTTAGTTCAACAATATATTCATGATTGATTTGTTGGTGATCACTTTTATTTCCTTCAAAGGCTAATGACTTTAGATCTTTATATATCTCATCTTTTCATAATCTTTTTTGGAAATAAGAGGGTTATATTTATAGAAAAGACATCCATAGTTTCTTTAATTGTAATTTCTTCCTATTAAATTCCCTATTTGCCTTTCTAGTTAAAGAATAGTCAAGAAAAATCCCTTCATCCATTTTGAAATCTAATTTCTCCAAGTTACTGTAGTAATTATAACTAAAAATTTAAACTAATTGATTTGTGGCTTCTTCCCATAGCAAAGTTTGTAAGGGTTTTTATCAAGGTTGGTCTTAAGTAGACTCTATTTAAGAAGTGATATACGGTGGCAACTTCCTTCATGTAAAATTACTTAGGAAGATCATACTCATTGATTATGGTTCTAGACATTTTTCTTTTCAATAACTCCATTCTGTTGAGGGATTCTTAGTGAAGAAAAATTGTGAAAGATACCATTATCCTCATGAAGTTTTGAAACCTTTAATTTTTAAATTCCCTACTATAGTCAACCCTAATAAAGGCAACAAAATGTTCATTTTCATTTTGTACCCTTTTGATAAATTTGACAAATGGCCTATAGCCTTCATCTTTGTTTGCTAAGCATAGGAACAAAATAAATCTACTAAAATTATCAATTATGATTAAAACAAAAAATTTACTACCTAAACGAGGAACCTTAGTTGTTCTAAACCCTTCCATATGAAGTAATTGTAAAAGTCTAGTGGGAGTCACTGACTTTTTACTTTTGAATGAGATTTTGGTTTGTTTTCTCATTTGATAAATGGTACAAGTCTTTATGAAATTTGGCGACTAAAAGCCTATTTACATGTTGTTTGGAGATGAGGCTGGAAATGAGGCCTATATTTTCATTCCTAAGTCTCCTATTCCAAATCCATGTGTTTTCTCTCATAAACATTAGACACTTCATATCTTGGTTAGAAAAATCATCAACATCAATTGCTTTTATGTTTCCTTCTCGTTTTCCTAAAAAATGTAATGCTATTGTCAACTACTTTAGATAAAATGCACAGTATCCCTTTAAAGTATAATTTCAGCCTTTGTCACGTACATAGTAGGCTCATATTTAACAAGTTATACTTCAATCCACCAACTTAAAGTACATTATCAGTAATTTTGTGATCATTCTTAGTAACTTTATCAATGCGAATTATCTTACACTTGGCATTATCTCCAAAAGTGATGAATTCTCTATCTTTGTCTCTTAGAGTTGAAACTTAGGACGGATCTCCAGTCATATACCTTGAGTGTCTACTATCCATGTACCAATTGTTCCTCTTTTTTTAAAATACCTATAAACTAACCCAATTAATGTGTTTTATGTACCTAAATAGCTTAGGTCTTTATTTTTTAGTGTCCTTCTTCTTTTTAACCCATTTGCTTGAGAGTTTATTCATCACTTCTTGTTTCGAGAAGCAAAATTTTTCAATATGCCCATATTTACCATAAAATTAACATACTACGTCATATGATTTAATTGTATGACGATGAAAAATATAACTTTAATGTAAGCATGCATTCCTTATTCTTTAATATACATATGAGCCACGAAAACTTTTTCTTTGTGTAAGTGATTGGATGCTCTTTTTAAATAATGAAAAGTGCTAACATACTTTTATGTTCGAGGTATGTTTCTTTCGTTGTAATGATGCTTGTGTGGAGTGTGAAAATGTGTCATATAATTATGCTTGGTGTAAGCCAATGTGATATGAGTGGGATTGCATATTATCATATGTATTGGTATATAAGTTATGCATATTATTTTATTTAAGAGTGTTAAATTATTGGTCTAGATTATGATTGACCTATGAAAGCATAAGGATTGCACTTAACTTGAGCCTTAGTGGATGTGTCGTGTGTGTGCATAGATATGGATGTTCCATGTTGATTTTTCATACTAGGCATTGGTTCTTTACTACATAAAAGCTTTCCTTTGATAAAGTAGTCTTAAGTGTTGTAAGCATTCCCATGACTATATTTGGTTCTACAACTATTACTATAACTCTTTTTAATTTGTAACATGTTTTGTAATTTTTTAGTTCCTTTAGTGAACTTAGACAATGAGTCCTTGAGAGAATCAACTACCTTCTACAACTCTACATTCTTATGCTTTAAAGTGTCTAAGTCATTATTCTCCTTTATGTACTTACTAAATTTTCTATGATTGTTTTAATATATCCTGCTTTCTAAATTGTGAACAATTTTGTTCTTAATTGTAGGAACACATTTTTTGGTAGTATTTCTATTTCGAAGGAGATTGAAAAGAAGCTTTAGCAGGTATTCAAATGACATTCATTTCCTTACATTTTTTACAATGTCAACAATGAATTTGGACACGTTTTAATCGAATTTGTATAAGTTTCTATATTTTTCATTCTCGCTTCGTCATTATCTTCTTTCATGTACTTCAGGAAGATCCTTCTACGTGTGGGTTGAGGGAAGTGATTTTGTTTTTTACTACATTTTTGTGAACTTGGTTTAATTTGGGTATTTGTTTACAATTTTAACCTCCCATCTGAATGTATTATATGACTTATTTAATTTGGCTTGCACGAACTAAAACTTGTTTGTGGTACGAACTTCGGTTTATCGATGATTTAATATAGGATGAGTTTGACTTATATTATTATTCCATTTCATTATCCTTATGTCAATCCGTTATTTTATTGATGCTCTTTGAAATGATTATATTCTGTTTACTTTTCATATGCGAATTTTTACACGCATCTTTTTTAAAATTGTATATGTTAAACTAATTTATTAAAATAAGTATTCATTTTTTATGAATACTTGTTATGTTTGGAACTAGTACATATTTAATATAGATTAAATATCAAACCTTTAACATTAGTTCTCTTCTAACATATATGATTACAAACATATATGTTCGATCTTCAGTTTAAAAATATTTTAGATGTCAACCCATATAACCCATAACCCATAACCCATGACGGAGCTATCGTAAGGCTTATCGGTGAAAAATACTAGGAGCTTAGGAGTCACAATGAGACCTTGTTCTCTTCTTTCATAAGTCTTATCTTAAATGTTTTGTAATCTTTGGCGAACATGAATGATACAAACTATGGATTCACTGTTTTAAATTAACAGTTTTCCATAAATGAGTAATATTGATAGATCTTGGATGTATAGATGATTAAAACCTGATGGTTTCATTAATCTTGAATTTATTAAGGGAGTTGAAGTGTTTATTCATTATGCATGTTCTCAACCTGCACATATGGATGGGCCAAAGATCAGATGTCCATGTAATCATTTACTGACATAAGGGCTTGTCCCCAATTATTTTAAGTGGACACGATATAGGGAACTGTTGATTTGTAGCACCATAAGGGGTAATCAAGCACAATCGTCTATCAACTTAAATGAGTTTGAGGGAGGATTGGATTTAGAACAAATCATGTGGATGGAACTAAAAATCCTTACAGGCAGATAGTTTATGATGCAGTCAGTTTTACCTTTGATAAAAATAGGAAAAATCTTAAAGAAGAACCTAACCCATATGCAAAACAATTTTTTGACTTACTATAGTCAGCTGGCCGAGAATTATGGCCAAATTGTGAGACAATGACCCAATTTTCTTCAATTGCTTGAATATTGAACATAAAGTTTCAAAGGCATATTTCGGACCGTAGTTTTGATAAAATTCTTGAATGGTATAGTGAATCATTGCCTCCTGATCATACAATGGTTAATAGTTTTTCAATATGAAGAAACTTATCAGGGGTCTTGCTTTGCCTGTTGAAAAGATTGATTATTACAAATTGGGATGTATGTTGTATTGGGGAGATGTTGTGGAATTACAAGAGTGCAAATTTTGTGGTCAATCTAGGTTCAAACCTATAAAGTATTCTACAAAATAGAAATTAGTACCCTAGAAGTGGATGTATTATTTCCCGCTAACTCCGAGACTTTAAAGACTATATTCTTCTAATGTTATTACATCTCACATGAGATGGCATAATGATCACGAATAGGAAGATGGAATAATGAGTCATCCATCAGTTGTACTAGCATAGAAACATTTCAATGACACCCATCTTGAGTTTGCAGCTGAAAGTCGAAATGTTAGGTTGAGATTGTCAACAGATGGATTCCAACCTTTTGGTCAATCCGGCTAGCAATATTCATCATGGAGAATCATAATTACTCCTTATAAATTGCCTCCATGGATGTGTATGAAAGACATATATATTTCCTTAACAATGATTATGCCAGGACCTACAAATCTGAAGCATAAAATTGATGTATTCTTACAATCATTGATATCTGAATTGCAGCATCTTTGGGAATATGGTATTCAGATATATAATATGTCCCTTAAACAGAATTTTATGTTAAGAGTGGTTTTGATGTGGACCATTAGTGATTTTCTGGTTTATGCTATATTGTCTAGATGGAGCATAGCTGGAAAATTAGCTTGTCCTTATTGTGGAAATGATTTTGATGTGTTTTATCTTCCAGACAGGGACAAAAGATGTTGGTTTGACAATCACAAGAAATTTCTTCCTCCAAATCATTCATTTAGATGCAATAAAAAAAGTTCATTAAGAATAGACTGGTAAGAACACCTCATCCCCTTCGTAAAGCTGGTGAAGAGATTTTGCAGGAGGTTGAGGAATTACGCTTGTAGAAAGATACAGAATTTGAAGCTAATGAAGTAAATACAAGCATTAGTAAAAGCTTTGGTTGGAGAAAACGAAGCATCTTTTGGGATTCTCCGTATTGGAAGATTATTGCTATATGTCATAATCTAAATTTGATGTATATTAAAAAATATATGTTTTCGACAATTTATTCAATACCATAATGAACATTATAGGGAGGAAAAAATACAATGCAAAATCACAAGCTGATTTACAATTTTTTTATAAAAGAAAATAGTTACATAAAGATGTTTACACCGATAAATATCTGAAAGAATATTACACTTTAGATAAAAACTAAAAGGAAATATTGTGTGAATGAAAAGTCTAAAGTTTCTCGATAGTTATGTTTCAAACTTGGTAAGGTGTGTGGACATAAGGAAGTACAAATTATTTTGGATGAAAATTCATGATTGTTATGTGTTAATGCAAAGGCTAATTCCAATTGCATTTTGGGAGTTGTTATCGAATAATGTTTGGGAAGTAATAACAAAATTAAGTTTGTTTTCTAAAAGTTTAACATCATCTGACATCAAGTTGGCTAAAATGGAAAAACTAGAAAGGAAAATTCCAGTAATTTTGTGCAAGTTAGAAGGGATTTTTCCTCCTAGCTTCTTTGACTGTATAGAGCATCTACCTATGCATTTAGCACACGAGGCAAAACTAGTCGGTCTAGTTCAATATCAATGGATGTATCCGTTTAAGAATTAATTTAAATTTAAATTATTATAATTGAAGTAATAACATGTTTCAACTAGTAAATTGTAATAACCATATTCTCTAATATAGGTATTTGCATCATTTGAAGAAAAATGTCAAAAACAAGGCTAGAGTTGAACGTTCCATATGTAACGCTTATTTAGTGGAGGAAGCTAGTACATTTTGTTCACATTATTTTACGCCGCATGTTCACACAAAAGAAAGAAAAGTTCCTCCTAATTACAATGGGGGAGGAACGAGTAATGCTAATGGTAATTTATCCATTTTCACATATCCTGGACGAATATATGGATGTCCAACAAGAAGAATGTTAACAGAGGAAGAAATTGAGGTTGTGCATAGTTATATTTTATTGAACTGTTAAGAGGTTCAATCTTTCGTGCAATAAGTTGAACATGAGAATTATAGGTTTTCAAATTTTGCGTTGTTCATAACTGAAACACATAATAATGTATTTAGATTATACGAGGCATTGTTACGTGAGATAATGTCGGACAATACACAGGATGTTATAAATAAAAAAGTTGGAAGACACTTTCCTCGATGGTTCGAGATATGTAAGTGTTCACTTACAAATAATCTTATAATTGAATTATAAGATTTAAGTGTTGAAATGACATTATACTCTTTGATATGATAATTTATTTTATGTATGC
>JAOTIZ010019358.1:0-10385 GCA_027123425.1 Erythroxylum panamense | reverse complement strand
CTTTGTGACAAAAATTGTTTTAATTAAATCAAGCCGATTTGATTATCGATTTTTCGCATATGCGTTAATTGTTTATAAAAAAAATTTGCGATGAGTTTTGACTGTTAATTTGTCTCTGAATGTTGGGCTCCGGAAGCGAGGTCCAACACATATACCCTTTAGTGCTCCACCAAGACAAATTCTATAAGCAAAAAAATCGTTTCTAGTCCATAAAATAGTCGCATGCATTATAAATGCTTCACCTTTAACATTAACAAAAGTTTCTAATCCAACCTCCTTTAGATGGTTTAGTTCATCAATTAATGGTTTCATGAATAGATCGATATCCTTATGAGGAGCATTAGTTCTTAGAATAAATAAAATCAATAACATAAAAGGCTCCTTCATACATTTTCATTAAGGTAAATTATATGGTTATATAATTACTGGCCATATACTATAAGAATTACTCCTATTATCAAAAGGATTAAATCCATCTAAGGCTAAACCAAGTTGAACATTATGACAATCCTGTGCAAACCATGGAAACTTTCCATCAAAGTGTTTCCATGTCATTAAGTCTGCTGGATGACGCATAATGTTATCATCAATGTGTTTCTCTTTATGCCACCTTATATCTTTTGCTTTTTTTAACATAAAAAGCCTTTATAGTGGTTTAATAGGGAAATATCTCAAGATTTTATGCATATCTTTTTCCCTATCACATCATCTACTCAACACTTGATGTATCATAAATGGGATAGTCTTCAAGATCTTTACTATTCTTCTAAAATATAAAACAATCATACTTACAAGTATGTATTGATATATATCCTAATCCAAGGTCCCTTAACAATTTCTTTGCATCTTAGTAAGATTTGGGCAATTTGTTTCCAATAGGTAATGCATCATTGAGCAAGTCAATTAACATATCAAAAGTTTTGTTAGTCCATTTATTATAGATCTTCAAATGCAACAACTTCACTAGAAAAAATAGTTGTGAGAATTTTGAGCACTGTGGATATAATTCTTCTTGAGAAAATTTCATTAACTTCGTAAAATTATCTTCCATAATACTACCAATTATTTTAGGCAAACCAGTTTCATTCATAGTCTCCATAATTCCCATAATCCTCTAAAATCTTGCCAGTCCCATCATCACCATCGTCATTAATATCACAATCTCCTACATCATTAATTGTCACTATCATCAATAATTGTACTAACATTTCTACTACAACTTGCTTCTAAACATTCGCTATGATAAAGTCATAGAGTATAGAATTTATCTGTGCTTTAGATTAGCAAATGATTATGTACCACATCTTGACTTTGAATGTTCATATTTAAGCAATCTATGTATGGACAATGAATACAACATTCAACACCCATGTGATCTTTTACAAATTGTACGAAACTCTTAACTCCTAAGTATTCAATGGACCAGTTCTGATGAGACATCCAACTTTTGTTCATCTAGCTATACAATTAAAAGTAAATTACCAAATTACTAAATGCAATCCTCGTTCTATATAACATAATGATTAATCACTAAAACAAAACTTTAAAAGTTTGAATTCAAAAAAGCACTATAATACGTGACATTATTACACCATATGAATCAAGCAAACAACTTAGGAGTTTATTATGAAAAGTATTGTCCATAATTGTAGGTGAATTTCCAATGTTAATACTTCTCCATTAATCACTACAAGTTTATAAATTAGGTTTGAATTTAAATAAGCATTATGGTACATGGAATTGTTCCACCACAAGAATTGAGAAAGTAAGTTCTCACTATAACTCCTAGGTTGGTGGAATATTTCACTGATAAGCCTCATGGGAGCTACATCACAGTTTTCTAGCCTATATATCATCCTAGGGGCTGATTATGCAAAGGATTGTCCATAATTGTAACTAAATTTCTAATATTAATACTTCTCCATTAATCTGTACAAGTTCATAAATTAAGTTTGAATTTAAACAAACACTATGATACATAGCATTGTTATACCATATGAATCAAGAAAGCAAGTTCTCGTTGTGACTTTCAGGCACCTGAAATATTTCATCGATAAGCCTTATGGGAGCTACATCATGTGTTTCCAACTTAAATATCATCATAGAGGTTTATTATATAAAAGAATTGCCCATATTTGTAGTTATATTACGTTACTAGTCCCAAATTATCAATTACAAATTCACATACCAAGTTTGATAACTTAATAAAACCAAACACCAATAGGGGTATATTAAAGCATAACATATGATATACAATACTTGGAAGACTTAACTGGACTGAAGGATAACCATAAAGTACAAAGAAGAAAGACGAAGTTGGAAGCTTGTCGCCACTCTTCAACATAAAACAAGGCCTGTGTAAACAACAATTTCATATTTAATATGATACAATTCATCAATAGTTTTGTATGTCTATATTTTACTTGTAACGTTGCAGTCCCATGCAATGTCACAACTTAAAATAGCAAAACTGGAAGCACAAAACAAATGAAATACTTAACAAATTACCTCAACCAAAATTTGTCTTGTGATAAGTTTATATGCAACGAATTTACATAATGTTAGATTTATATACTTAGAAATATTAAATTAATATTATGGAATGATAATTAATGTGCATAAAATTTAAGACAATTAAAGTCCACTAATAAATGTTACCAAGAAAGCAACATTTATTATTTCTTTTTTCCGTTTAACAAAGTAAATCCTAAACAAAATCGAATTTTATTCTTACATCTAAAGTCCACATCAAAAATTCGACATCAAAAAGGGTAAGAGGAAATTGATGTTGGACTTGAATAGTGTTTGAATTAAGTATATGAACACATGTTCCCATTGCAATCATATTTCTTATGAAATTCTGCTACGTATAAAAACACTAGGGATGAAGGGGAATTCTAAACATGATTAGATGACATATTTCAAAGGAACTCAAACCTCTATTCATAACAAAAAAATCAAGGAACTAAAGATATGACAAATTTTGCCAATCACATAAACAATTGGTTATTACAAATTTCCAAATTTTATCAATTCTTTAGTCCCCCATACGTATGGATGAAAGTAGGTAATTTGATTGATACATAAAAAATTGGGATATTTTTAAACATATCAACTACCTTTTAAACATTATCGGTATAATGTCAACACAAGTAGAACTTGAAATAAAATTGTAACAGATTTTTAAACATACCAATATCCTTTCACTATAAGCATTAACATTTAAAACTCTTATAATCAATTATTGATATAATGCTAATAGAAAGTGATATATATACACCAACACAAGCATAACACGCCCAAAACTTAACAGAATCATAACAAGCACTTCGTCAAACACTTTATAAATAAGAGAAATTCATCACAAAATAACTACAAAAATCATGTGTTTTCCCTTTCATCACTAACATTAAGACAGTCCCAGCAAAATCTAATCACAGACAATCCAAACCAATGCAAACAACTTAATAAAATTTCCATCACATATCTAACATCACACCTTAAAAAATCAATAATTGTAGCACAAAACAAATCAAAAGAAAAGGATCAAAAACTTACCTCGACAGAAGGATAGAAGGATGACAACTAAGAAGACAAAATCATATAAATGAAGAAGATAGAAGGTGATCAATTAGGGACAAAATAAAGAAGAAAGGATCGGGAGAGGAAAGAGTAGGTAAAAGGGGCGGGAAATCAAGTGCTTCGAATAAAACAGATAGAAAATGATGTCATTTGTTGTTGAACAAACGGTGTGTTTTCTTCTTTTTTAAGCTTTCCAACATTTGATGGCATATTTTAAAAATGTCGTCAAATGTATGTACACTACAAACCGTTTAAAAAAGGAAGGAAATGACGTCGTTCTTTTAAAGGAAAACAATGTTGTTTTCTTTTATATTTTAAAATGTTTCAACGTTTTGCAATAATTTTAAAAATTTGTCACCAAATGTTTAAGCACAGTCAACCTTTTAGTGACATTATTCATACTTTGTCACTAATTATCATATTTGATGACGAATTTCTAAAATAGTTGCCAAATGTTTAGACATTGTCAACCTTTTAACAATGTATACATAATTCGTCGCTAAATATCATATTTGGCAACAAATTTCTAAAATTATCACAAATGTTTATACACTGTCAACCTTTTAATAAGTAAGCAAAATTCGTAGCTAAATATCATATTTGGCAATGACTTAATAGTCTTCAAATGGTTTTGAATTTTATATTTTCTAAATTTTTGGTAATATATAATTATATAAAATAGTATGGAATTTATCTATAATTAATAGAGTTTTGTGACACCATTTATATATTTTCAAATCATATATTTTAAAAGAAATTATTCAGAACAATTAAGTTATTTTGAATTTTATATTTATAAAATTTTCCTACACAATTTCTAAAAAATGTAACCCAATTTATATATAATAATTAGAGCTTTATCACACCACTTAAAATTGTCAAATAATATATTTTAAAAGCCAATAATAAATAAATTAATTTACGTAATAAAACTTATTTTTATGTTGTTTGTTTTATAAATATTTAAAATAACATTGGTGTTAACTAAATTTATTTTTACACTTACAATCATAGTCAATAATACTTAATTTTATCATTAAGAATATCATTAATATTTAATATTGATTTCCATTATCTGATAATCTCTTGTCAATATTTAATATTGATGTTGGACTAGTTAAACAAACCCTAGATAGAATTCTACTGCACGAAAAACTCTTGTCATATTCAACCAATTCTATATACGATAACATTAAAATGCAACAAACCATCATCCCAACAACCATTCCACATCGAAATAAATCTTTCTACACATTCAAATATACAAAAATACAGAAATTAAGTCGAGTCCCAAACCTTAAAATTGACAAAGTAGGTCTTCTATTGTCTTTCTTTCCCTTTTACTTTGGCTTTGCTTGACTCACCAACTAGAAACATCAAAAATACACTTCTCAATCCCACTTTAACCTTATAATTCCAGTTCTTCATAATCAAAGTAAGAAAAGGTAAAGGTAAAGAGAAAATCCCTAACTTTTACCTTGATTTCCATCTAAGATTGGCTTAATTTCCTACATGAAAAATGATGGGATAAAGGAGGTAAAATGGAGAGGAGAAAAATCTGAACTTAAAACCCCCAAAAATGTTGTACGTCTCCCCTCTCCATATGCTCATTCGAGAACTTTCAAGATTCAGACATTGACATGTGCTTAATTGATTACATAATTATTTCATAACATTTAGCACTTAATGACACGAAATTACTTAAGATACTCACTTTGACTTATATATAATTTTAGGCATAATTTAAAATAAAAGAAATTAAAGTGAGTCAAAAGTATGATATTTGGGCCTTTTCTGAAGATTATTATTCATTTGTCTTCATGGAGTAAGAAGAAGAAAATTAGAACAAGAAGAAGGCAAGAAAAGCTCTTAAAAATAACTTTTGATGGAGTGGAAGGAATTCTGGAAAATTCAGTTCAAAGGATGTAGAAATCCCACAGATGTGCACGGAAATTGCATGTGAGAGCCCATGCAACAACATCAATTAAAGGGAGTGATGGTTGGAGAGCTAAATGCAGCAGGTGGAAGCAAGGACAAATACATTAAAGCGACTGCATTTGGACAAGCAAGGAAAGCTTCAAAACGACGTTGGAACCATGAGCAAAACACCAGCAGCATGGGAAGGACCAAAACGCTAGCTGCTGAGAGATAAATCGCAGCTCACGTGTATATTGCATGCAGCGCATAAGCAGGAGAAAAACGGCATGCAATAGCTGGCAGCAAAATGAACGGATGGATGAAACGCAGACTTTGGACAAGGGCCAAAAACGCGCAGCATGAAGGTAGAAACGACGTGCAGCAGCTAGGAAAAGATGAAGCATGAAACGGCAACAGATGGCAAGCAAGGAGAAACTGGAAAATGACGACGCAAGTAGCAACAAGGAACAATCCAAAACGCACTCATTGGCTGGAAAGTTTAAAAGAAGACGTAGAGAGAAGAACGAACGAGGGTTTTGTGTGTTGGTTTTAAAACAAAAATCAGAACAACAAGAGGGTTATTATGTTTTGGTTTAAAGAAAAAACAGTAGCGTTGTTGTTCTAGGAAACAGAGGAGGTGTTTCGGCTGGGCAACGGGCTGAAGCAATATGATTTTTGGGAGCTCCGTTTTAACGAAGATGAGGCATAAAGCTCTATTCTTTTGGAGACCCATAGAGGGATAGCTTCCCAATGCTGGTTCAGAAGTGACGTCAATACCAACAAATTGATTAAGGATTCCTTCCATTATTTTGTTATTTCTCACTCTTCAGAAATTGATTGTGTTATCCTATACGTATAGATTTGGTTTTCGTTTATGAACGATCATGTTATCATTATAGTTTGATTATTTGTGTATGAACTGATTGAGTATTGTACAATGATTATTTTAACTCATTCATTGGATCGTTTTATTACAAACCCATAGCTAAAATTTCAATATAATCTGTAGTTCTTATATTTGAAATTTATTTGTAGCGACTAATGATTCATAATTACTAGTGATAATATAACTTAGGTTAAATGATACATCGTATATAATTTTGCCTTGATTAATCCGTTTTACTAATTCGTAATGCTACTGTCTAATTGAATTTAGATGTCATACCCTAGGTTATTTGGTGTTTAGGTTTAATTAATGATTGTATCTTGATTAAACACTAACTAATGGAAAACTTGGGTTAATTATAAACCCGCGATTAATAGTTAATAGGAGATGTTTGAGAACAATAAATCATTGAAATATGTTTAATTAGGATGTAGGCCAAGATTGAATGAAAGAATCGGGTCCCTACCGAATTCCCCACTTTCATCATTTTCCGTATGCTTTCTTTTATTTGTTTTCATTAGGTTAGTTTTATTTTATTTTCTTATCTTAAACTAAACCAAAACCCCTTTAACCCTAAATACCAATTATTTTTATTTCGAAAACTTCACACACACTCTCTGTGAAATCGACTTAGATTCACCACTGTTATTGTCACATCCCGGTACCACATCGAGCCTATGACAACCGCCACGTACTCAGGTTAAGGATACTCACGGTATCCTTAATCCGACTATGTAAGGCTAACTGAGTATCTCCTTTTTAATTAAAAAAATCGGGCAGCACAACGACTGTATTTTAAAAATTCCAAAACTCACTAAAATACCTGAAAATAATTTTTAAACATATTTCTATTTTCACATCTAACTACAACTTCAGGACTTCAAAGTTCACTCAAAGCAATCTCAACAACAGTATCAAAAGTTCATACATAAAGTCTTTTACAACAACAAAACAGTTAAGAGTTAAATTTATAAAATCATAAAGCATATCATCATAACCAATCTAATAAAAATTGTAAAACAGTTCATGAGCCACTATGCAACTAAAGTACAAAACAAGAACTACCCACTTACGGTAATATCCCAAAATTGTCAAAAGGCTGCACAATCTACTCAGAGCTTCAAGCTCACTAAATTAACCTGCATGGATGGAAAGCGAAGGGGTGAGTACACTATGTACTCATTGAGCAGGAAAAACATATATCGCAAATAGAACTCGATACATACGAAGACAGTGTAGATAACCTATGAAGTGAACATATATGACATAGAAATACATAGGCCTAGCCTATTACTCAACATATGACATAAAAATACATAGGCCTAGCCTATGAGTCAACATATACTGGTTAGGAACCACATAGGTTGAGCCTATTAATCACTCATTCAGTGAACATAGGTTCCAGTTCTTGTACACAAAAGCAGAAAACCATCTCATGTATAAATCAAATGTCGTCAGAAAATAAATCTCAGAATAAGCCAAAACAATTATATGTGACACTACTAATTGACCAAACTAATGTGCACACCCACCGATTCCCACTATGGACTCGACTTTCATCTATGGTGAGTCTAGACTTCAGTCGAAAAGAGCTTTATAATTCTAGGTGATGACCTCGTTGGTGTCCCGACTCTAAGTATGGAATCACCCTTAAGTACTGTAGAAAGGTGTCGATAAGAGGACTCGACCTTATGTACCAACATTAAGGTATGAGGGTCACTTAATTTGTTGTACCCAGTATACGATTGGCCAATTGTTTCCTTACCAATCACAAAAATCATATAAAAATATTAAGTACAAAAATCATGTAAGGTACCATGTTTTTATTTTTTGGTCCAACCGATAAAATGAAACCATGTCATGGCTCTAAGTCAAAAAAGTACAAATACACACAGCATATATGAGTCAATTATGCACAAGTAAATTCGAAAATATTATTTCATGCAATAAAAGTCATGTTTTGCACTCCAAGCGCAAAGTTGTTAAAGCTGTAGTTTTAGAAAATAAAACATTATTCTTTTGCACGTCAAGTGCACGGTCGTTGAAAACAATGTTATTTCTCAAAATACATAACAAAACATCAGTTTCAAATCAATGTCATTTATTAAATACATAAGTATACTAGCATCTATTTGAGATTCAATTCTGCTATGCAACACCTAAGTTCAAAATTGACATACAAGTCTTTATGCATGTCTTAGGATATTCTAATCCCATTTGGAGATATGGTTTCTCCAACTCACCTCGAAAGAAGGTATACACTCCCTTAACTTCAATAATCCTCAGTACGAGCTCCTTTATTCACAACTCTCGAGCCGTTATACATAAAAAGAAATACAATGTATTTACTAATTAAATATGAATTTCATATTTATACACCATCACATAAGTGTATAAAACATAATATCACTCTCTTTAAGCTATATGATTCGATCATTAAGCTTCTCATATAGTTACTTCCTTACTATTCGTATTAGCTTTTATTTTGCATTTTCTAAGGCATTTAATGCCTTTAATCCAATCCTTACTCATTTCAAAACATAATGAAGCACATTTTTATCAAAGCACATTAGGCCATTATTGATCAATCTACGCAATAATTCAAGTTTACTCTAAGTAAACATGAATGTTGCTTTCAATGTATATCACTACAAATCCTTAAATCCTAAGTCAAGTTCACTTAGACATTTTATTAAACACCCAATGTGCATGATTTTTAAGTCACATTTTTAAGACTTTATCATAGTAATTCATGCTCCTATCTTGTTCTATAGTAAATACTTCCAAACAATGACACATTTCACCACTCCATTCAATCTAATTCCTTTCATTTAAGCTACATTTATCATAATTACACAACTTATTACATATACCCATTCCTTCTCCCATCATTTCGACCAACCTCATCCAATATACATCTTCTTTATTTTTCATCATTAATTCACATTATACATCCACAATTAAAACCATAAAATTCATTTAAATCATCAATTTCAAAAGATATCCAAAAATTCACAACTTTTACCAAAGATGGGGCATTTCGGTTTGGACTTAAAGAGCCATCTCCATGACACATTTCATTTACCTAAACCATGTTTGATGCATATTCAAGATGGAGAACAATATATCTTAACACCAAACTCAAAATCCTAATGTAGAGAGAGATGAGGCAAATTTTACCTAAAACTTCCTTTGGTGATATCTTCAATCCTTTGATAATTTCTCAAATCTAATGATAGATTTGAGTTCCTTGACACCAAATTATCTTAGAATACCTTGATTTGGGTTGGAAAATCAAAACAAAGGGGTAGGGTTTAGTAGTAGCCAAAATTTGGTCTTCTCCTCCTCTCTTCTCCTTTCTTCTCCTTTCTTTTAATTAAAACAAAATGTTTTTAAGTCTTTAGTAATGGGGTGCACGACCTTACATGGAGAAGGGTCTAGAATATCAACTCTTCTTTGACCAATATATGGTGAAATTATCTTTTTGACCTTAAGTTATGTGAAATTACCATTTTACCCTCCAAATTTTTCCTAAATTTACAATTAAGCACAAAATTTAGGAATCACCAAAACTTTTATTTTTATTTTAATACTCGAACTTTTGAGAATAATAATTAAGGTCCTTAAATTTATAAAATTACATATTGGTTCTCCAATAATTGAAAAATTACATTTAAGTCCTTTAACTTTTAACAATTTGCGAATAACCCCTCATGTACATCAACTTTTCCAGTTAAACTTTCTAAGTGTCTGATAAGTCTATAAATCATGTCTAATCACCTCAAAGACATTAGAACACATTTAATTCAACCACCATGGTCATATCCATCTAATGGACTCGGTTTTACACACTTATAAGCTTATATGTCGAAAATCTCTAAGATTTCGCATACCGATGAACTCTAAGTTAGTAAGGGCATATATGTAGCGCCCCCTCACTGTAGGGTACACACCGGGACGCCCGTGGGTCGTTCCGACGCATATCCCACAGTTCGGAAGT
>JAOTIZ010019216.1:0-10392 GCA_027123425.1 Erythroxylum panamense | reverse complement strand
AGAATAATTGGGCAATAATTAGTAATCATTCAACCCACCCTAATGGTAGAATTATGGTAGCCTTTGATCCTAAGTTTCTAATTTTAGGTTATTGAGTTTCATCTACTCTTAAGTAAAAGAACTGATGGTTGAGAGTTAGATTAATTACTTGTTTTGAACTCCATAAGTTTATGAGCAATGGTAGATACCGTCGATAACTTAATGTTGGAGGAGAGGAGTTTCTCCCAAACTTGTAAGAGAAGAGAACTAAGAAAGATGAAAAAAAAGAATTATGAACTTACGAATTGTGTAAGGAAAATACAAACTTACCAATTGTGCATGAATATCAAATATAAAAGTTAATGAGAGAGATGCTCTAACATCTCTTTAGAACCTAGGGATGGCAATGGGTCTAGTTTTTTAAATAATTTTTAAAACTTACCTGAGACCTAACTCTTCTAAGCAAATGATGGCTCGTTAAAAACACCTAAATTTAGGCTCATAGGTCAGTGTACTGTCATCTCTACTAAGACCTCTACTACCATACCTCTATGATCCTTTACCAAAAAAAAGAAGCCCACCCTATCATCTTATATCCCGCTTGATATTCTAGCTAGGAAGTTACAGTTAAAGGTAACTAAATGGCTACTCCTCCCATATCCCAGACACCACTTTCCCTGGATTCATAGTTGGATCCATAAACAACAAGCCTGAAACTACCAGACATTAACCATCCAACATCTTTAATAACTCTATCGATACCTAATCCTTACCCCTTCCTTGAGTTGTGAGCTAGCAACCTTGAGAAGACAGATTTTCCTCCACTACTAGGAGCCAAGAAGCTGAGTTATTCACCTGTAATAATAATAGAAAATGGGTTAAAGCAAACTTAGTCCAAAAAGGTAGATGACCCATATCCACTTAGAAAGCTACAACATATATAACATCTTGATTATGTGCCTATTTTACCACCTATTGAAGTACTTTAATGGAGCAAAGAGTGGCAAGCGGTTGTTATAGGTTTCTTTGTAGATAAAAGAGCAGCTTTCTCGATGGTCCAAGGATGGGCCAACCAAACATGGAAGAGATTTGGTTTGGTGAACACTTTAGTTAGTGAAGATGAGTTCTACATATTCAGATTTAGATTTGAGGAAATGACACAGAAGGTAACCGACTTAGGCCCATGGCATATGTATGGTAAACCTATAATAGTTAAGAGATGGAGACTTGGGATTTATCTTTATAGAAACAAATTGGTTACTCTACCAGTATGGGCTAATCTAGATAAAGTACCATTTAAGTGTTGGTCAGTCACGAGATTGAGCCATATAGCTAGTTCTATTGGTAAACCTTTAGATGAGAATATTGTTGTAGTGAGGAGGATATGTTTTGACAGAGTTTATGTGCAGTTTGGACTAGAAAAGGAGCTACATGAGATGGTGAAAATTATGAGATATAGGGAGAGTGACATGGTAGTGGAGGATGAAATTAAGGTTACTTACCCTTATAAACCAATGAATAAAGGGACAATGAAGGTGTGGAAACCTAAGAATGAGGGTGAGAGATGTGTTTAAGGAGATAAATAAGGTTGGCTTAGATTCAAATACTGAAATACATATTGAAGGAAGATCTGGGCAAGGAAATGAGGAGAATCACAATGAGTCCAATAATCAAGGAAGCAACAGTCAGGTAACGATGAAGGAGAAGGAAGAAAGAGAATAACAAAGAAAGGAAACAAATGTAGAAGAGGAAAGAACTGAAGGAACACTTAAGATTATTGATAGCGATATTGATAGGCTTTTATTTGAGGCATTAATTTGGGTCAATTTTGTAGTGCTTTGGGGTAAATATTTGCTAAATTACTATTTTTATATTATATTTGGATGTTAGGAGTTGTTTTGAAGAAAATAAGGCAAAAGTAGCTAAATTAGAGAAGGTACCAACATCAACCAAAAGAAAATACAATAAAAGTTGGGATTAGGAGAAGTCAAGCCATCGACAATTTGTCTCCAACTAGCCAACCGTTCCCTCACTTATCCTTGAGGTATAGAAGATGTTCTTGTTCGTGTAGATAAATTTATTCTCCTTGTAGATTTTGTGGTGCTCGATATAAAAGAAGATAAGGAGATCCCGATCATACTTGGGCAACCATTATTGGCTATTGGAGGTGCAGTGATTGATATGCAACAAGGGGAACTAACCTTGCATATAAATTACGAGAATGTGAGGTTCAACATATACAGATCGCTCAAACATCCAAGTGATACATCGACTTGCAATCGAGTGGATTTCATATCCTCTTGTGTGGTAACGTCTTTTCCTTCCCTTATATCTAAAGATCCATTATTGATATGTTTGGAAGGTATGTTTAGAAAAGATGCTAAGGATGATGATGATGCTTGTTTTATGATGGTATTGAATTCTTTTGAATGCTTTAAAAATTTTAATCAAACTGAGTCTTTTTTTTGTGTAACTAATGCTGATGTTGTTGGTGAAGTGAAAGATGTGCACTCATTGATTGATTTGAAACCCTTGCTTGAAAATTTAAAATATCCATTCTTGGGTGTTAATCAAACTTTAAAAGAAGAAAAATTGCTTAGGGTGTTAAGGGAGCTAAAAAATGTATTGGGTTGGTCAATTTCAGACATTAAGGGAATTATTCCTTCTATTGTGATGCATAAAATTCTTATGGAGGAGTCATTCACCCCTAGCATTGAACCCTAAAGAAGATTGAACCCAGCAATGAAAGAAGTGATCAAGAATGAGATTCAGAAGTGGCTTAAGGCTGGAATCATTTACCCAATTTTTGATAGTTCATGGGTTAGTCATACTCAGGTTGTTCCTAAAAGAGGTGGATTCACTATAGTTAAAGATGATAACAATGAGACTATTTCCACTAGGATAATCACTAGATGGAGGGTTTGCATGGATTATAGGAAGTTGAACAAAGCCACTAGAAAGGACCATTTTCCTTTGCCATTCATATATCAGATGTTGGACAAACTTGCTGGACATGCATTTTATTATTATTTATATGGGTACTCGGGATATAACCAAATAGCCATAGCACCTGGAGATCATGAAAAGACCACATTCACTTGCCCTTTTGGAACATTTACATTTAGGCGCATGCCTTTTGGTCTTTGTAATGCTCCTGTTACATTTCAGTGCTACATGATGGCTATCTTTTATGATATGGTTGAGAATTTCATGGAAGTCTTTACGGATGATTTTTTTTGGTGATTCATTTGATAAATGCTTATATAATTTGTCTCTAGTGTTGAAAAATATCAGGTTACCAACTTGGTGCTTAATTGGGAGAAATTCCATTTTATGGTGAGGAAAAAAATTGTGTTGTGTCACAAAGTATCTACTCATGGCATTAAAGTGGACTGAGTTAAAATAGCAACTATTGAAAAGCTTCCTCCATCTATAAATGTAAAAGGTATCTATAGTTTCCTTAGACATGCAGGGTTTTACTGGAGATTCATCAAAGACTTCTCCAAGATTGCTAAACCCTTTTGTAATCTCTTGGAGAAGGATGTGAAATTTAAGTTCAATGAGAAATGCTTAAAGGCTTTTAAGTTGATCAAGAAAAAGTTGATTTCAACTTCTGTGATAATTACACCTGATTGGTAACAACTGTTTGAAATTATGTGTGATGCGAGTGACTTTACAATGGGAGTAGCTTTAGGCCAAAGGCGAGAGAAAGTGTTCAGGGTTATCTACTACTCTAGCTGGACTTTGGATGATGCCCAGCAAAATTACACTACTATTGAGTAGGAAATGTTAGTGGTTATGTTTTCTTTGGACAAGTTTCGATCAAATATCATTGGATCCAAGGTTGTGGTTTTCATAGATCTTGCGGCAATTCAATATTTGTTTGCAAAGAAAGATGCCAAACTGCAACTTATTCGATGGGTGTTACTCTTGCAAGAGTTTGATGTGGAGATCAAAGACAAAAAAAGGACAGAAAATGTAGTTGCTAACCATCTATCTCGATTAGAGATTGAGGAATCAAAGCCACCAATACCCATCTAAGAGACTTTTGCGGATGAGTAGTTATTTAGAGTCAATGAAAAGCTTCCATGGTTTACCGATGTGGTGAATTATTTAGCTACAGGTTTGATTCCTATGGATTTAAATCCACCCTAAAAGTTCCTATTTGATGCGAAAAGTTATCTATAGGATGAGCCTTTACTATTCAAAAGAGGTCCCGATCAAGTGATTCGAAGATGTATCCCGGAAGATGAAGCCCTAGAAATTTTGGAGCATTGTCATTCATCACCATATGGAGGTCACTTTGGCCCAACAAAAATAGTAACGAAAGTTCTCCAATCTAGTTTCTATTGACCTACACTTCATAAGGACAGTTGTGCTTTCACTAAGATTTGTGACCGATGTCAACAAATGGGTAATATCTCACGACGATATGAGCTTCCTCTTACCAATATTTTTGAGATAGAACTCTTCGATTTGTGGGGTATTGACTTCATGGGACCATTCCCTAAATCTTGTGGGCAATCCTATATCCTTTTGGCAGTGGACTATGTATCAAAATGGGTTGAAGCCATAGCTTCACCAACAAATGATGCTAAGGTTATTCTCAGATTTCTCAAGAAAAATATTTTCATAAGATTCGGCACTCTAAGGGCCATTATTAGTGATAAAGGTACCTGTTTTTGCAGCAAGCTTCTTGGTAATCTGTTAACCAAATATGGAGTTTGACACAAGGTTGTTTTACCTTATCACCCACAATCAAATGGCCAAGCAATATCAAATCGAGAGATCAAGGACATTCTTGAGAAGACGGTGAACCCTAACCGAAAAGATTAGGCTCTCAATCTTGATGATGCCCTTTGGGCATATAGAACAGCCTTTAAGACTCCAATTGGCATGTCTCCATATCGTTTGGTTTTTAGAAAAGCTTGTCATCTTCCAGTGGAGTTGGAACACAAGGCTTATTGGGCAGTTAGGAAGTTAAATCTTGATTGGCAAAAATCGGTTGAAAATCGATCTCTTCAGTTGTGTGTATTGGAAGAATTTCAAAATGAAGCATATGAGAACTCCAAAATCTACAAGGAGAAAACTAAGAAATGGCATGACCAACACATCATGAGGAAAGAATTTTCCCCAGGAGAGAAAGTTCTGCTTTTCAACTCGAGATTGAAGCTTTTTCCATGTAAATTGCGCTCTAGATGGTCAGGGTCCTTTATTGTGAAAAATGCTACCTCCTATGGGGCAATTGAAGTTAAGGGAAGTGATGGAAGAACTTTCAAAGTGAATGGGCAAAGATTGAAGCATTATTATAGTCAAGAGTTGAGAAACATTGCAAGCAGTTCACTCAAGGACCCGTGATCAAATGGCTACGTCGAGCTATTGACATTAAACATAACACTTGTTGGGAGGTACCCTAATCTTATCCTTTCATTTTAGTTCTTTGTTGTTTCAGTTTCTTTTTATTGCTTTCATTTGAGTATCTTATTTGTGTTATCTGTTTTGATTTTTTAGGAATGCAAGATTGGAGCTATGAATTCCGATTTCAAGTCGCTGAGCCTTTTATGATCCAAGGAGTCCTTATGTTCTCATCTCCTTATCTTTTTAGGTCATTGGGGACAATGTCCTATTTAAGTGTGGAGGTGGGACCAATTTTAAAATTTTTGCACTTGAACTGTGATGAAGGTTGAACAATGTCAATATGTTATAGTAGTCGGACTGAGGATTGAGTTGTGTGCTTCAATTTGAATTAGGCAGCTTAAGTGGAAGGTGAATCATATGGATTGATTGAAATAGTTGGTTGCATAAACTCAATCAATAATGTGATACTTGAGTGATTAGGTAGTGTATAAAATTTTGATGGATTTTTACATAAGCAAATGTGAGGTTTTGAGCCTATATGACTGCATTTGATATTCATTTCATTGTTTTTTTTTTTGTGTGATACTCCCCTAGGAAGATTACTTCTAAAACTTGCATAGAACCGATTTGAAACTACGAGATGCATGCTTTATGGAAATGATGAAGGCATTCTTTGTTTAAACCCATTAGCTTAAATGACTCACATTATACATTATCCCTTGCAACCACTTTGGAACCTTTACCCTTTTTTATTACAAAATAAACACTTAAAAACCTAAATCTCCATTAGCCTCGCCCAATCACAAGTATAATGAAGTGCTAAGTGATCATTTGGTCTGTAGTTTGGGACTTTTGAGCTTACTTGGTTTTTTGAGATGTTTATAGACGTACTCCTACTCATATTTTATTGATTTATGCTACTTTTGTTTTCTCTTGTTTTTAAGTTAAAAAAGGGGGAAAAAGTAAAGGAAAAAGAAAAAGAAGAAACATGATAATAAAAAAAGAAAGAAAAAGAAAAAGAAGCAAACATAGTAGCCTTAATTAGTGATGAGTAGTAGTAGTCCCATGTATTCATTTGCATATCGCTATCTTTGTACGTAGTTATCCCTTTTACTTAGTACTTTGTTAATGTTTGTGAATTAATCCGTGAGCTTTTTATCCTACCTTAACCTAAACCCCATTACAACCCTAAATAAAAGTCCTTTTGATCCATGTTGGTGTGTATTTTATGTAATAGAGAATTAGTGAATATGTAAGCCTATGGTAGTGTAGTCTTTTAGAGGGAGTCTTGCGTGAAACATTGACCCTAAACACTTGAGTGATTTGAGCGAAAACATGAGGAAAATTCATCTGAATTTTATATGTGCCTTTGATCAATGGTGTCTGCCTTTGACCTTGTTTATGTGCATTTATGAAAAAATTATGATAAGTGTAGTAGCTCAAAGCTTGAGTTTGTTGAAGTTTGAATGAAAACACACACTCGATTTTCTTTGAAAACGAATTGATGAAATTTTTTGCTATTGTGTTTAAATTACTTTAGGACAAGCAATAGTTCAAGTGTAGGGTTATTTCATAGCGATACTGATAGGCTATTATTTGATGCGTTAATTTGGGTCAATTGTGTAGTGCTTTGGGGTAAATTTTTGCTAAATTACTGTTTTCATATTATATTTGGATGTTAGGAGTTGTTTTGGAGAAAAGAAGGCAAAAGTGGCTAAATTAGAGAAGGTAACAACATCAACCAAAAGAAAATACAATAAAAGAGTGAAAAAACACAAGACAAAGAGACAAAACGCAGAGTAGAACAAAGAAAAATGCAAGTGAAGGGTTCAGCGTTTTTTTTGAAAAAGAAGACAACAGACAAAACCTACACGGATGCAACTCCAACGAGAAGGCTTACATTGACTGCTGCCACTCCACAGCCCTCCACAATTACGCAGCTTCACTTCACTCCACTAACACGCAACCTTCATTCAGCATATACCAACCCAACCTCTCCATCAACAACCTGCCTCCACTCACTTCTCCACAAACATGCTGCATCTAATTAACGCATCACTCCATCGCAAGATAGCCAAGACTCCACTCCACTTACACGCTACCTCCATTCCACGCACAAACCACGCAACTCCAACAAAAACGTCTCCACAACCACGCCACTCACGAAGGCCTCCACTGCAGCAGCCTCCACACTTCATTCACAACGTCCAACTACTGCAATACCATGCACCGTAGCCCCCACTCAAGCTCCATTCATCACTCACCAACACAGCAGCCCTCCAATCAAGCAAGCAATCTCCATCCTTTACTCACCATGCAAGCCCCTCCATCCGAATACAACGTAGCTTCCATATTCTTCATTTATATTTGATTCCTCATGAGCTTATTTAGGGTTTATATTTTTGGATTGCTTGGCTTGATGATTTGTGGCTGAACTCTTAATTTCTCTTAGGAATTTGATATTTTGATGATACTTTAATATTAAATTTTGCTAGAATCTAAGACTGAATATTCATATGCTTGTTGATTTTCCTTAGGTTTAATTGTTCTTACTTTGGATTATTGGAAGTTGGCTTAGTATAAATTCACCTTTGAAAAAAGGGAGGTTTTGCTAGAAGATTGAAGGAATTCCAACTATAATTTTCTTATGAGTTGGGAGACCCAAGAAACTTAGGAGGTGAAAATAGAAGGATGGGCTTGGAACTTAACAAAACTCTACGAAAAACTTGAGTAAGGGATTACTAAGTGATATCTATAGTGGACAAATTAATTCACCTTTAGGAGAAGGGAAATAATTACTTTTAAAATTCACATACAAGTTTAGGAATATTAATTTGTGGAGGATAGCTAATTCAATTTTAAGGTTGGCAAAAATATCATTCCCTAGGAGAAACTCATTCCCCATTACCGTTAATACTTTTAATTAGGCAATTGTTACACTCTTTTCTTAATTAGTTATTGCATAGATTTGTCATATTCATAGTTTTTTTGGTTGCATTGAATTGTGTAGTTGCTTAAAAATTTCCTTAAGTTTTTAATAATTTGTTACATTGCTTTTAATTTTCCCAAATTTCACTAAACCTGATTTCAAACACTGTTCGCTAGCATAGATTTGAACTTTCTCATAATCCCTATGAACACGACTCGATTCTTACCGATTTATTACTCACTTCAACAATTATGCACTTGCAGTTTACGAACAATTATATATGGTGAGGCTAATGGAACTAAAGGCCCCCTAGGTGACCAGGGGAAGGTGGCCAACTCTTCTATATAAACTGGAGGTGAAAGAAAAGATGAAGGAATATTGAATAATGTAGAGGATAAAGAGAATAAGATGGTGGAAGAAGGAAGTAACTTGGCTATTTATGGCATTAGCAAATCAAATAAGAAGTCAAAGAGAAAAAAAGTTGGTGCCATAAGGGCATGATGAATTCATTAGTATGGAATGTGAGGGGTCTTAGTTCCCTTAACAAAAAGAAATCTTTAAGGGACAACATCTGTAACATCCCGTCCCCATATTATGGGTTAGGACCTAAAATTTCAATGCATGTAAGCTCAGAGAGAGAGATTAAAGAAATACATTTTTCTTGCTTATGCATAATGTTAGCATATATGCACATGAATATTGAATCTTTGCTCAAAAATAAGTGTACATGCATTCATTGAAAACTTCTAGGTATGATTGTTTTTAAATGTGATTTTATTGAAAATGAGAAGTCGAGGAAGTGGAAAGAGTGATCTAGGTATGAGTTGAGACAAGGAAAGATTTGGAAACAAAATTGATAGTGATATGGAAAATGTTTACTGATTATGCTTCAGTCATTTAGCCATAACGTTTTTTCTAGTTGTCTAAACGAGATGATTCTTAATTAGGATTAATCTAGAGATATATGGTTACATTTCTTATGAAGACATCAAATTTCAATTCTGTCTCTAAGAGTCTCAAAATTTGTTATGAAGTGAGAACTAAGTGTAGTACATTAGAAGATGAACGAAAAAAAATTCGTGTTCTGAATTTGAGAGAAAATCTGGATTAATCTAGATAGATTTTGACAAAGTTTCCTTCTTGAGAGTTGTAGATCTTTCTTTTAGCTTTCCAGTGGTATAAAGTTTGTAAATTTTGGATATCAAAGTTGAGAGATACGAGCATTACAAGTTGTAATATTGCATCATCTTAGTTACCGTACATTTTAAGACGAAGAACTGTTCATTCGAAACTAAGACGCAAGAAGTAAGACACAAAAAGTAAGAAGCAAGAAGTAAGACGCAAGAAGTAAGATGCAAAAAGCAAGATGCAAAAAGTAAGACACAAAAAGCAAGACGCAAGAAGTAAGACGCAAAAAGTAAGAAGCAAGAAAGGCAAAAAGTAAGAAGCAAAAAGCAAGACGCAAAAAGTAAGACGCAAGAAAGTAAGACGATGGAAAATAAGATGATAGAAACTAAGACAAAGTTTCTAAGATGAAGTTATCATACAAAGTAAGACGAAATTACTGTACAAAGTAAGACGATTGAGGTCATAAACATAGTTGCTTCTTTTGGTCATAACTTCCTCTCTAAACATCTAAATGACTTGATTCTTGAACCATTGGACTCGTAAGAAATTTCTCTACATCTTTACCAGAAATAATAGCCCTCTTAATCAAATTGAGAAAGATTGAATGAAAAAGTGGAACGGGTAGAGTGAGTGTATTCTTCAATAGTATGAACTGGTATTATTCTACTGAACATACTTCAGTATTTTGATGATATCTTGATATGTAGAGTTCCAAATGAGATTATTTTTAATTTGGAGTAAACTAGAAACATAGGCATAAAAATTATATGAAGACATAAAATTTTGAATCGGACTCTAAGAGTTTCAATTCTTGGATGGAAGTTGAGTATAGGGTATTGTCTCGGAATAAAAGCATTCCGGAGATATTGGAGTATAACTTTCACACTACCAAACCAAATTGAATGCTTTTAGTATCATTGGAAACGTAAGACAATAGAGAAGAGTCTTCTAGAAGAAAGTGTTATGTTAGAATGTGCAAGGGTGCTTTTGGCAAGCCA
>JAOTIZ010019115.1:0-10396 GCA_027123425.1 Erythroxylum panamense | reverse complement strand
CGTCAACACCCGATGTAAAAAACTAAATATATGTTAAATTTATGCTTAAATATTAATGCTTAATAATTATCACTTATTAATATAAACATTGTCTTCTGATATGACCAAATACAAGAGAGCATTCAACGACAGTCTTAGTAGTTTGTAGATGTTGATGAATGTCAAACCTATCTTCATACAGTGGGTGCTAGGGACCGTCATGGAAAGATATTCGGCTTAGGTCTATTTGTAAACACATGTTATTCACAATTCTCCACATCCAATACAACAACATCTAGTAAGTGGTTCGCACCCAATGAAGTCCATGAACTTCGAAGCACATTACAGACATTGGTAACTCAGTTGCAACAATCGATAGAGTACATGGCGCAGCTTCATAATGGGTTGTATGAGTTGAAAAGGATGGGCAGCATCTCCTCGCAGCAGTCAAAGTATCCGTGGTCACAAATGAATAGCGTACTTATAGTCATTTCGTATGAATTAAATACTTATTATGTGCAAAATAATTTTTATTATCAATTAAGATAATTCTTTACTTTATATCATCAATCAATTTTCTTTTTTAACAAATTAAATATATAAACAAATCAAAATATTATCAACAGATAATTGATAATTGTATAAATTATGCATCAACCATAAGACTATCAAATAAAATTAAATGCAGGGAAAAACAAAAAAAACAGTTTTACTAAATTTATCGATGAAAAAACAAAGTTAGCCGATAAAATCTATTCGATTTACCGACGGATAATTAAGAATCGCCGGTAATGTTGTCATTAACTTACCGATGGAATAACCAATTCCGTTGGTAAACTCTTGTTCGTCGGTAAGTTTAGGGACACAAACCGAAACAAACTTTCCATCACTAAACTTACCAACAGCACAAAATAATCGTCGGTATATTAACACAAATTGTCCGTCGGTAAATTGCAGTGGAAGATCTATGGTTCGTTGCAAATTATTACCTATGGCTATTTATCCAATGCCTTTATCTGTCGGTAAGTTCTGTTGCTAACTTAGCTTGCCGACGAAATGTGTAAGTTTTCTATCCGTAATTTCTATCGTTAAATTTTATTTTTCTTGTAGTATATTTTATACTCTATAAAGATTATAAAATCAAATAAAATCATGTTTATGGTAGGCTTGATGTAGAAAATGGGAAAGTTGTTGTACATGCATTTTTGCTTAAAGGTAAGAATCATTTATGTGTTAAAAAATGGGTTTGGAACCCGCATCTTTGAATCCACATACCAACAGTTGACAGTTTAGCCACCATCTTTGACGTAAGAAGTCAAATTCCAACAAATTGAAACCACTATTTATGGAGGTAAAATGGGTGAAAAAAACCACTATTATTCTTTGTTGGAGAATTCATCCGCTCAATTGCTGACAGTTGCAGAAATAAGATAATTGACGTTTTTGAAGTAGGTTGACGCTTATCGAAGAAGTTACCAGCAAATGTTACCGGTGGAAAGAGGAAGCAAATGGGATTTGACAGTGTTGGTCCATTAATATCAGCAATTGATGCTTATCCTTAACGATGGCTTGACTCTAATAATACAAATGACAGGTCATAGCCAAGGTGGCGGCAGTTGAATGTTCGTGGATGTTATGTCAGTTCGTAATAATGATAACTTCTACTTGGGAAAAGAGTCAACCATGGCTTTGATCGGGAAAGGTAGTTTAGTGGGAGAGACGTGCGATGATGGTTTAACCGCCACTTGTAGTCATCGGTGAAATACATTGAGTCTATTTTTTTAATAAGTTATTTTCGATTCGATTTAGAAATTAGTTTTTTATTAATCTAAATGATAAAGTCTTTAAAACTATTTTTACTTAAATTTAAAAATTATTTAATTAACTAATTTTTATAATTCTAGCCAGACTCGAGATATAGACAGAGCCATATGGAGCTTAGTAAATATTAAAAATTAAATTTTTTTAATTTTAATATATATAAGGGCGAAGTTATTTGTAAGTTAGTGGTGTATTGGACCCTCTAAAATTTAAAAAAATTAAATATCTAGACCTTTTTATTTAAAATTTCTGAGTCTGTTACTGACTCGAGCTAAATCTTTGCACCCAACCTGACTTGCAATATGACATATATATTAAACTTATCTAATTGTCAATCCCTACCTTGGGCAAGGACATAAGGACACCTACTCAGGTCCACCCTCATTACAAACCCGCTCTCAAAGCAACATTCTACCATTTCAGCATTTCATTCAATCGTTGAAGGTCATTAGATCCTAATTAATGGTTGTCAAAAAAGTGGAGGAGATAATCTTGGGTGGTGATAATATTGATAAGAAAGGAAGCTAAACTTTTCAGCTTCTAATTTTAACGTTAACTTCTTGTATTTATAAATTCTTTTGAAACATTTTGTTGTATTTTTTACTGTCTAATAAAAAAATTTATTTCCATTAGCATACGAGTATAAGATATTTCGATTCAAAAATTAACAACAAAAATTTTTTACGACTCTAACTTCTAAATTCTAAGTGATAATTTAAAGATAAAGTTTTCAATTTTTTATATAATTTAAGCTTACTAAATATTTGAATATATTATAATTATTTTATAATTTATCATTTATGCAGATATTATATTAACATTTAAATCAGAATATTAAAATTAAATAATATTATGAGGCTGAAGTCTTTTAGCATTCATATGTATTTAGCATAAATGGAAATGATGTATAAGAAATACTGGGTATTTATCTAATTTGATAAGATTATATAAGAGAAAATTTTCTACGGATCTAGAATTTATCGATAATTATAATTTATACTCATTAACATATCAATATTTTTTTATTGTATGATTAGTTAATATTTATTATTATTTTAGGTACACTCGTGGTGTTTGAAATTATATAAATCTGTAAGGATAATTAACTAATAATGATTTTGACAATTTCATAATTAAATTCTCCTACTATTAATAATTTCTAAATTAAGTAACATATACTAAATTAAAAGCATTTATTAATAGTACTATCAAAATTTTAAGATTTCACTTGTCCTATTTATTATTAATAATAGCAGGCCTGGAGACGTTCATTTGCTTGTTTCCAGCGCTTTTCTTTTTCTCATCTATTAAATAGTACATATGATTCATCTGCTTTGGTTCATTGCAACATTTGTGGTTTATCTCTTGCAACCTTTTTTTTGCTGCAATAAATTTCTAAATTTATTATGTATAAAATTAAAGTTTATTTAATTTACATTTTAGTACTCTCTAAATTTTGAATAAATTGCACTAAAAATAACTCACTTCGAAAAATATATAATTAAATACATTACTTCTTGACTTTGTTATTTTAGTTACTACATTTTAAAAAAAAATATTATTTATTTGTATATTAATATGACTTTGTTATTTTAGTCGCCGTATTCTTAAAAAAATATTATTTATTTGTATATTAATATTTAAGTGTCATAAAATTTATTATTTTTATTTTATTTATATTCATTTAAACTAACATAATATTAAATTTACTTAAAATTTTAATAAAATATAATAAAAATTATTTGTCTATTAAATAATACCATAAATGGTTGATATGATATAGTATATTTACCATTATGTTAATTCCCATAAAAGAAAAGTTTTTATTACTTAAATTTTAATAAAATATAATAAAAATAATTTGATAATTAAATAATATCGTAAATAGTTGATATAATATACTACATTTACCATTATGTTAATTCCCATAAAAAGAATTTTTTATTAAAAAAATCGCTAACATTAATTAAATTCAAAAGCTACTGAAAATATTTGATTTAATAATTTAGACCTTTATCTAGTAACTTGACAAAATAATATTCAATCATTTCCACGACTTGTAGAATAGGATAATATTTGGCTTGGCAAACTTAGAATAGTTAATAAGTTAGAATATAATTTACTCAATTTTCTCATAAGTATGTTAATTTCTTGTATTTTTAGAAATTAGTTTTTCCCCATCATAAAAATTTACTCTTTGTTTTTTTTCATTTTTAATATAGGATATTAAATTTTGTTCTTTATTTTTTCCCTTTTTCATATATATAATACCATTGATATATCTTTGTGATATATTGTTAAGCTATTGGTATTCTTTTACACCTGTATACTTCTTCGAATTCCATATAGATGCTTTTGTTGTTTTTCTAGTCTAATTATGTTATAATTGGTTTGTATTATGTTGCCTAAAAAACATTTGTCAAGAAAGGAAAACAAGTAGAATAGTTAATAGAATCCCAAAAAAGAGTCATTAACAAATTTATTAAAAAAGTAGGCTCTTCTAGTGAGAATCCTAAGGAATTAAGTGAAGGTAGTTTTGAACAACATAAAGAAAATTTAAGTGATGAGATTCATATTCGTAAGGATATTAGTAATTTGAGTGAGCATAATCATATACCAAATGTTCTAATTTAGAAAATTTAAGGGCAAATGAGCGACTAATCCCTATATTGGATATTTATGATTGTAGAAATCGGAATAATATTGATAATAAAGCAAGGACATTTTAATTGAAAAAGGGTCTATAAGAGAATTAAATCTTGTGTTCCCTTTAGACAATGTCGAGATTTCATATTGTTATTATTATAGAAATTTGAGTAATGGAGATATTAGCGACAGAATATGGTTAGCTTACTTTAAACATATAGATAAGGTATATTGTTTTTGTTGTAAGTTGTAAGTTGTTCAAATTTAATAGCAAAAAAAGTGCATTAACAAATGATAGATTTAGAGACCGGAAGCATATTAGTGAAAGACTCAAAGGACATGAGAATTGCATTGAGCATATGACTAATATGAGAACTTAGAATGAATTAAGAGTAAGATTAAGCAAAAATCAAACAATTGATAAAGACATGCAACAAGAAATTGTAAAAGAGAAAGAACATTAGAGACAAGTTTGGATAAGAATAGTTTCTGTTATGAAATATCTTGCTAAATATAATTTGGCTTTTCGAGGATCCAATGAGAAACTTAACCAAGATAGTAATGGTAATTTGTTAGGATTGATTGAGAAGATTGATATATTTGATGTAATAATGTAAGTCATGTTAGACACATTCAAAATCATGAAATTCATCATCATTATCTTGGTCACAAATTCATAATGAGTTGATTTCTCTATTGACCCGTAGTGTTAGAAGTTTTATCATAGGGATAATTAAAGAGATGAAATACTTTTCTATTATTCTTGATTATACCCTAGATCTGAGTCATCAAGAACAAATGAGTTTATTAGTACAATGCATGAATATGTAAAATAAAAATAGAGGAGTACTTTTTAGAGTTCTTAAAGGTAGATAACATATCTAGATTCGGAATTTTTAATGAATTATTGAATGCATTTAAATCTCTTGATCTTAATGTCCATAATGTGAGGGGTCAAGATTATGAAAATGATTCTAATATGAAGGGAAAGCATCGAAAGGTTCAAAAGCAATTACTTAAAATAAATGTAAGAGCATTATATATATCATGTGCTTGTCATAATCTTAATCTTAATCTTACTCTTAATGATATGGCATATTCTTATGTTAAAATTGTTTCATTTTTTTGAATTGTACAATGCATATATGCATTATTTTCAAATTCTCCTAAAAGGTTGAAGGTTTTACTTGATAATGTTTTAGGTTTAACCATGAAATTATTGTCTAACATTCGTTAAGAGAGTCAAATAAAAAGTGTTAAAGCTATTAGATTTCAAGCTCCTTAAATAAGATTGGCTTTAATGGAATTATCTAGATCTTGTGATGATGTCAAGTAAAAGAATGAAGTGAAAAGTTTGGTTAGTGTACTTGGGAGTTTTGAGTTTTTACTTGGTATGGTTATTTAGTATGATATTTTATTCAATATTAACATAGTGAGTAAAAAGTTGTCGTCTAAATCTATGTGTATTAATGCTACCATAAAGTAATTAAAAGGTGTGATTGGTATTTTTTGAGAAATACAGAAATGAAGGGTTTGACTCTAGTATGAATATTCTCAAAAGTCTTGCACGTGAAATGAATGTAGAGCCTACATTTCCAACAAGACATTGTATTATTAAGAAAAGACAATTTGATGAAAATGGATGGAGAAATACAATCAGCTGAGGATTCTTTCAAAGTTAATTACTTTCTAGTTGTTGTAAATATGACATATATTTAAACAATTAACAACATTTGAAAACATTTTTGGATTATTATTTGATTCAAAAAAATTGAGGTCGCTAGATGATAACGAATTAAGAGAACGTTGTACTAATTTTACAACAACTTTTTCTTTTCATAATATGTCATATGTGAATTTAGATGATCTTTTTCTGAATTAAGATAGTTGCAAATGACTTTGTCAAATGAGTTAATGTCATCAATTGAAATTTTAGAATTTGTTAAAGCTATAGATTATTATCCATATGTTTTAATTACTTATTGAATTATGTTAACTATACCTATGACTGTAGCATTAGCTGAGAGAATTTTTTCAAAGTTAAAATTATTGAAACCTACTTGAGGTTATCAATGTCACAAGAAAGGTTGAATGACGATTTAGGTATTTCATGTAATGAGAAGGATATATTAGACAATATTGATCTTAATACTTTTATTAATAATTTTGCATCTAGAAATGTATAAAGAAATTGTTTTTCATAAATCATGATCATATGTACGCTTGTTACTGCAATTCTCTTGCTATTTTGCAATATGATATTGTTGGTCAATTGTTGTTACTGCTATTTTGTTGTTATTGCTATTATTTTTTAATAATTTTATTATTGCTTACATTTGCCATTTAATATTTTATTTAGTAAGTGGACTTATAAATTGAGTCACTTATGTATGAATATTAAATTTTAATAATAAAAATATATTTTTAAAGTTTACATATTTATATAATGTCAATTCATTGGAGTCCTTCTAATTACTTTGCCCAAGACCTATGAAATGTTAGGAACAACCATGTATGTAATAACAAACTCTCTATTATTATAATGAATTTACCTTTAATTTTTCAAAATAATATTTCTAACTCCCAAGATTTTATATTTGGTTTCACTAAAATTACCGTAAGTTCTTTTTCAATGAACTCATTTTAAAAAAAGATATTTAAACACTTTTAGATTTATAATTTATCTAATATAAATTAACTATAACATGTTTGAATGATGGCAATAATAAGTACAAAATAATAGATCATTCTTATCAATTTTGATTTCTATGTTTTTTAGATTCATAATAATAAAATTAAATTAATCAAAATAAGTTTTATTGAAAATATCATCTACTATTGTCTTCAATTCTAATTTCTAAAGTTTTATATTTATAGTAATTTTAATAAAAATATCTTCTGCTATTCACTATATGAACAAGCATTATTATGTGACAAATTTACCATCAAGGCTCTTTCGGAGAAAATTAAACCTGACTTTAATAACAAATTAAGTTAAAATAACTTGAAATAAACTTAGTAAATAGTATACTTTTGGTATTTCTAATACCACAAAATAATTTTTTAGGAAATTTTAATCAATAAAGATTTACTTATAATGATTAAAATCATATAGTATATTGACATCTATCACTCCCAATATAATGACTTGTTTTTTTCCATTCAAATTCAATGTCTTCTCGTGGACCTCTTCTTATAATACATCATTTGACAAGCACATTTAGGTAGGTATGAAAACTTTTTTTTTGTTAGCCCACGAGGTGTCTTAAGAGAGTCCCAACTATGAGAAGGCGCCTTTAAGCCATCCACTTTGTTATCTATTTTTTCTTTTTAATCTTTGTTGGGATTAGCTAGCAATGTTTATTTCCTCAAAATGTTTATACAATCTGTTTTGCATCAAGATAAATTTCATCTTGATTTTTCATAAAACAAAATTGATTGAATGGTTAAAATACCCTAAGATAGTCAATTGAGTTGGAACAAGTTTAGCTAAAGTCAATTCTAAAATGTTTAAAAAATTGTAATTTCATATTCAATTTAGACCTAATTTTTAAATCCAAATATTACTCATTATAAAGTTTCAAACTTAATTCAAGCTTAAAAGCCCATATTTTTTTTAAAAATTATTAGAATAATATTTCTATTCTTCTCACATATGATTTATTTTTTCCAAGATTAAATATTTCTCTTATATACATTATGCTCTTCCCAGAAAGGACTGACAATAAATGTGAATGAATCAATCGAGAAAATTTCTCATCTCGAGCTGAAAAATAAGTTGTCTCCAGGAATGTGACTTTCATATGAATTTTCATATTAGAAGACCTTTTGTTTTGGTTATGTGACATGTCCAGGTACTCTCCGAATTAGTATACTATAATTGGTAAATATGGAACCAAATCATTAAGATGACCCTTTTGTATTTGTAGTTTCAATTATGTATTTCGTTTTTACTAAATATTGGTGGGTGGTTCTGCCGGATTTTGGCTGAACGGTGCGTTGCCATTGAAGTCCATCGTCTTCTCCCTTCTGTGACAAGTATGACGTGAAGATACCTGCAAAACAGTGAAGGCACGTCGGGGGTTATGTCCCGATTAGCCCCTCCGACGCTCAAGTCAGTTTTCTGGTGAGGGTGAGGTTGCCGAATGCAGAGAAGAAACTAGGTTATGATTGTGCGTACCTGAATTATGGGAGAATAATACCTTATATACGGTTATGCAACTAGGTTTAGGTCTTCAACGTAAAGTTCTATCTCTGCATGGAAGGTTTTCCCATGCTGTCGGGCCGTAGCGAATGTGGATTGGGCTTGGGCCTGGCATGGCAGGTGGGAATGGACCGATCGGCCCATAGGTGATTTCGATTGGGTCCGAGCCCTGTGAGGTCGACCCGACCAGGGAAGAAGACAGAAATGATCGAAACGTGTGAGAACCTCCAACTAGTGTTTTAGTAAGAGAGTAGAGTACCGGAAAAGAGGAAGACTGAATAAGTCTTATCGTGTTCATAAAGACGTGGACTGACCGAAGAAAGAAGACTTATCGTGTTCATCACTTTGACAGTAAAGGCTAAAATTAGAGAAAAAGCACAATAAAATTAGGATTTATTTTTTAGTTTTATTGTTTGACTCTAATTGCAAAATAAAATTTTCCCATATTTTAATTTAAATATTTGTAAAATTGTATGTATAAATTATTGAAAGATGATAAATTGACTTTAAATTGTTTAGAAAATCTCCTTTACTTAGTAAGTTACTCATGAACCGTAAATTTATAAAAAATTGTGAAACTATATTTGTGACCTCATGGATTACTTGGTATTAAATAAAGATAAGGAAAACTTATAAAGATTGTATGGTTTTACCATTGAGTCTATTATTAGGAGTTTATTAGTGATAATATTATTTGTGAATATATTAACAGAAAATTTATAATTTTAATCACTGAGAATTCAATATTTTAAACTAATTAATTTTTATATAATTTATGGAAATAAACAATTTAAGTAATTATATAAACCTTACGTAATCTTATATTTTTAAGGAGTGAATTAGATTAATTATTTAAATATACGTAGATAAATTATAAAGCCAAGAAGGCAATTATATCAACACGATGAGGACTTACCGTGTTCATCACTTCGGTAGCAAAAGGTAGGGTAAGGGGTTTATAAAGACCTACACTGACCAGAGAAAGAAGACTTGCCAAATTAAGTAAACGGTGGGGTAAGGATTTATATATAGAAGAAAACGAAATATTTTTCTGATGTGAGTGATCTTTTAATTAAAAAAACTTTTTTTATAAAGATAACAATCCGTTCCGACAACTTTGGACCAGCTCATCACACTAAGTGTCTGTTTGGTTCAGCTTTTGGAGAGTAAATAAGCACTTTTTTCTACCGCAAAAACTGTTTTTAAGAAAACTGAGTGTTTGGTTGTAAAATTCAAAAGCACTTTTTTTCATAGAAATAGCTTTTTCAGAAGCTAAAATATAGCTTTTTGAAAAGCTCAAATTTTGAGCTTTTCAAAAAAGTACTTTTTAAGATAGATTTTTCAAATCAATTAATGAGTCTATTTTTAGTCATTTTATCTTTATGTTTATACATAATTTTCACAATACATACTGGTTGGGTCGGTCGTGCTAGGCCTAGGTCCAACCCTAGGATGGCGTGTGGGCCAATCGACCTATTCCCAAGATGATGAGTTAAACACATGTCGGAACCCGACCCGGAGACCGGATCCGGACTCCAACTGTTCATAACTTAACATTCACTCCTCTCTGATACCATAGATGTCGGACCCCGATCCCGAAGCCCGACTTTCGTTGTCCTGAAACCTGTTACTTATAACGCTTGCAGTGTTAAACATGCTGTTATACCACAAAGGTGATGAGCGCACACTACCTAAACATTAAAATCATGTACTGACTTGTTTACATCAATTGTAGCTTAAAGTCTC
>JAOTIZ010019084.1:0-10397 GCA_027123425.1 Erythroxylum panamense | reverse complement strand
CGTGATAGCATAAGTCGAGTTATGACATGAATACCTCGAGTTACACTTACAAAATGAGTGCATAAGTCGAGTTATCTGATGCATACCTCGAGTTACACTTACATTATGCCTATCAATTGTCAATGAATATATGTACAATCATTTTAATGTGTGCAAAAATTCAAATTCATGTGCGTGTATCCTAACAATATGCATGAGCATGAAATGCATTTTTCTTAAATCTCTTTTTGATCTCTCATGTACTGTATTTTAGGATTCTAACCCTTAGTATGGGAACGGGATGTTACACATCTTGTAATATCATTTAAATTTCAAGTTGGAGATTTGTCCTCTCCATTTGGGCTAGTTTTATTGCTTGTAACTGTTTCAACATTCTTACACTTTTTGTAGCTAATAAAAATTTATATTTTTCTCTCTACCTTTATTCCATTATGATCTATACTGCTCGATCCAGATTGGTTTTCATCTACCCCATAACTTGAAACACAAAACCCCCATACTAAGCCTCCTCCTAATTCGCAAATCATAACCCCACAACCCTCATCACCAAATGCAGACCCCATAGAGATACAACTCACTTCAATTGCCTCCTAGTTTGATGCCACGGATAAACTAGCAAGAGAGGTGGCAACACTTAATGTCACACCCACATAATACCCTCTGGAGGATATGTGGATGCCACACAAAATAGTACAAACAAGCCAAAATATTTCGCGGAAGCATAGCATTCAAAAATAAGCATTTCCAAAAACAAACAAAACATTTCATCGTGCATTTTCAAAATCTCAAACAAACATACAATACATATCATAATTTCATACACCAGCTTGAATTAAGGTTATTACAAACCTTCAAACAAAAATCCAAAGTTATATACAAGCCCAAAACAAACTCAACAAAATATATTTAGAGTAATACAAAACTCAGACTTCTTTGGCCAATGCGGTTGACTTGTCCCATTCCTTAAGTCCTTCTTTTTGAACCTACACAGGGCAAATCCACCGTGCTAAGCATATAACTTAGTGAGTAATAACTAATCTATACATAAACTGACAACTCATCATAATGAATCATGTAACAACATCAACATGCATTCAAAGCTTTCTTTAACACTAAGTCGGACAGAATGCATTTTAGAACAGATTCTTATAAATAATAGAACTGTATAACATAAGAGGGTATACACCCTTCAGAATTAGAACATAATTTAGTTTATATCAACATCAAACAGATATCATAGTACAAAATAAGATGACTGCTAAATCCTTTTATAGAGGTGGGTAACGGGACTTGTACAGGAGAGACTGAAGTTTCCAGGAGAGATGGAAGTCTCGACACCGGAATGTCACAGGAGCAGCTGCAGACCCTTCTAGGCATGCCTATTTACCCACAACTAGGACTCAATAGTTTTAAAACAAAACAAAGTCATTTAAGATATTTCATGCAAAGCAAGTAGTCAATCATATTCACATGCAAATAGCACTTCAATATCACATTCATCAATCAATACCTCGGACCTTCATGTTCGAAATCAGTATACAATTCATTACACATTCATCAATATCAAATTCAATTAAGTAATAAACAAAACAAAACAAGGTGAGACCATCTTAGATTACTCATAATGGCTCCCGTTTGCTTATTGCCTTGAAGTCTCGACAATATCTGGAAGTGGTCGCTCTATGCGTTCCTTTATAACATTTAACACATATATAAATCACTATTGTGCATGATTAAGAATTCATTTAGGTATACTGAATATGTATAATGCATGTTTATGATAAATTCTCGGGTATATTTTCTTACTAAATTGATGTAAACAATAATTGTACTTCAAAAGTTTCAAAATTCATACATTCAATTACTATTCCAGCTTTTTCTGGAAGCACCTCATTCGGGTCAACTTTGTACAATCAAAAAGATCAAGATAATGATGTATTTCTGTAATACTCTCTTCTAGACAATTGTTCCTTAGTGTCTTAAGTCTCTATTGATACCAAGATCATTCAATTTGGTTTAGTATTCCATGAGTTATGCTCAAAATACCACAGACTATGCACATTTAAAATTTTGGCTAATACATGATCATGTCTCCAAGTTGTACACCTTATAACTCTCAATTCCAATATCCAAAAATTACAAACTTTATACCAATTTAAAGCTAAGATAATAAGCTACAACTTTGGTGAAGACACCTTAGTCTAATCCAACCTACATCAATACAGTTTATTCAATAACCACAGGATATGATTTTTGACCCTTGTAGTGCTATAACCTAAGACAAGACTCAATTCCATGCCTATTTTGAAAGTCTTAGAGACAAAATCAAAATTCACCTTCTTTAATAAAGTTGTAGACCTATGTCTCAGGTTTAATCTAAATTAAGAATCAACTCATTTGGAAATCTGAAGATCAAAATATAAGCAAAACACCGAAGTATGTTCAATAAAAACAATAACTTTTTAATAACCTCTAGGCTTTCATCCAAAACTCACTTCCATTTTTACACCAAATTCATTTCAATTTTTCTAGATCACTTTAACACAAACACATCACCATTCTATATTCATTCAAAACCAATTTGTTTTTCATAAAATCATCAAACTCTAATCACTTTTCATAAACCTCTTCATCTTCATAAAATCAATCATAAACCTATCAATTTTCCAGAGTTTTATCTTAAGTAGATTTCGGGTCACATTTGTATGACCATTTTGACCTAGACAATGAGGTATTTAGGCAATACCTTCTACTAAACAAATGTTCCACAATGTCTTAAGTGTTCAATGACATCAATTTCATGCATTTTGGTTCAGTATCATTCAAGTTATAATCAAAAATCTACATACTATTTTCATACCTCAACATAATACAACTCTCAACTTCAAGCCAAATTTCAAGACTCATTAGGACATATTTCAGTTTCTATTTCTTCATAAACAATTTATCTCTATGTCTCTATTTTAATTCAAAACAATAATCACTCCATTTGGAAATCCACAGATCTAGATATAAGTAAATTACCGAAGTATGTTCAATAAAAACATCCCAGTTATTATACTTCTGTACAATCACACTTTCATCTCAAATTCCTTAATCAATTCAATTCAGAAAAATCTAATTTTTGGTGGATATGAATATTAATATCTTATGAATCCATTGCTTTAATTCCCAAATCAATTGGATATTGGGTGAAGAAGTTATATCCAAAATAAGCAAAGGTGTTCAGGGTGAGTTAAACCCCTTTGGTCATACCAGCAGTGTCACCATCGTTAGATCTTTTCTCTTCTTCTTCTTCACTGATTCTTTTTTTCTTTTCCCTCCAATTTCTAACTCCAAATACAAACTCTACACAAATCAAATTCAATCTACATTACAAAAAGTACAAATCTGAAACTCCTGTTATTTTTCCTCTCTCTCTCTCTCTCTCTCTCTCTCTATTGTGTTTTTATCTGAAACTCAATCTCCATCAATTAACTCCAATAACTTGCAAACAATTCCTCTAACTCCTTTTTATCTCATCAATACACACACAAAATTTATAACTCCAAACTTCACACTTAACATCAAAATTCGATTAACATATATGCAACTTTAAATTTCTAGCATTTTTCCCACATTCACAGCTTCAAATCCTCATCTGAGTCATTTAGGACATGTATTCTCCGAACTCTATTGCTATACCTTTACATGCATACATTGATTTACACAGTAAAACATCATTAAATTTACTTACTTGTTTCAACATAAACTTTAACAGAAATCTTCGGTGGAAGCAGTAACAATTCCTCAGCAGTTAGATTTCAACGAATGACCAAAAAAAAATAGAGACAAGCTACAGTGTTCTTCTAACTAAAAGCTTAACCCACGTATTCACTTTGCATGAAATACATGTGTCAACAACTGAAATTTCCACATGTCCCACTACCATTAGTCCATTTTCAACATATTCCTAATCCAACAATATCCCAAATCAAAAATTCCTAAACTTTGCCAAAATTTTCCTAAATAATTCCAATAATCCCCGAATGAGTTTTCCCCAGTTGAATCACATTTACAAATCCATTTACCCAAAAAAATGTCATGAATGCATGCATAATAATTGTATGTGCCCAAAATGCTTATACACAATAACCAAATATTCAAATATGCAAAGCATAAAATGCACTGAATTTTCTTAATATTCTAACCCCTAAAATGGGACGTTACAAAATAAGTTTCAAATTTATTATCAATTGGAAGATATCGTGACGAGTTGTTATATTATGTGGTGCTTATATATATTGGCCATATTATTTTTAGGAAATTTTGAAAATTTAATAGAAGGGCTGTAAAAGATAAGTTTACAAATATCTTCTTTTGTCATGAATAATAAACCCATTATTATTGAAAACCTAAACAAATGTGTGAGGATCAACTCAAGCTAAGAACAACAAGTGAAAAAAAAAAGGAGAGTGAGCTAACAAAAAAGGATAAGAGAATAAAAAGAAAATAAATAAGGGGCTAATTGGATCAATTATAAGCGAGATAAGAAAAATATTATTATTATTGCATTATCTCGAAGGTACACCCTGATTTATACATTAAAATTTGTGACCAAAATATATTGAAAACTTCTTTAGGTGTGAAGGATATTTGTTTAAGGAAACATAAATTATGTGTGTCCTCAAAGTTATATGGGAGAGTTATTAGTGCATGAGGACAAAGGGTGAGGTAAGGTGAGTTATTTTGGCATTAAAAATACTTTAGATTTGTGTAACTTGTGTTATATATAGACAAGCTAAACTAAGGTTCTGTCATATGGTTTGTATACTCCTTTATAGTACCTAGTGAACCTTCAGTTCACATTTCTATGGATTCTTTTTGGGTTTGCCTAGCATAAAATGGGTTAATAATCTACTTTTTTGTTGATGATAAGTTTTCTAAGATGACACATTTTATTGCATGCTGTAAAATTGATGATGCAACTAATATAGTTGGTTTTTTGTTTAAGGAGATAATAAATTCCATGGTATTCCTAAAAGTATTGTTTCTGATAAAGATATTAAATTCTTTAGCTATTTTTTGAAGGTTTTGTGGAGAAATGTGGGAACTAAATTGTTATCTTTAATTACTTAACATCCTTATATTGATGATCAAATTGAGGTAATAAATAGGACTTTGACTAATTTATTATGTGTTATCATTCAAAGAATTTGAAAAATTAGAAAGATTGTTTGTTATTCAACAAATTTCATATAATAAAGTTTTCCAAATCATTACTAGTTATTAACCTTCGAGATTGATTATGGCTTTAATGGACTAACTCCATTAGATTTAGTCCTTTTACCTATTCATGAGAGTAGCTTTGATGGCAAAAACAAAGTTGAAATGGTAAAGCAATTACATGAAAATGTTTGAAAATATATTAAAAGTAAAAATGGAAAATTTGCATTTAAAGATAAAAAAAGTAGAGAGAAAATTACATTTGAACCAAGTGATTAGGTGTGTATGCATTTGCAAAAGAGAGGTTTTCATATTGAAGAAAAATATATGTTACAACTAAAAGGAGTGGTCCATTTTAGTTTGTTAAACAAATCAACAAAAATGCTTATAAACTAGATCTTCTAGATAAGTATAAAATGAAAGCTACTTTTGATGCTTATGATTTAACTCCTTTTAATGTAGGTGATGATTAGAAGAAAAATATTTTCAAAAAAGGAGGGAATGACATGACTTAAGTTGCCTTTTGATCCTTTGAGTTTGCCAAGTAGAACAATTACATAAAAAAATATTTAAAAAAAAGGCTTCAAGATGAGTTTAATGGTGTTATAAGAGTAGTGGCTACACTTATGAAATCAAGCTAAATTGAAGGAAGAATGTTGATTAACCTAATTTAAGCTAAAGTTAAAGACTTGGATTTGAACACAACCTCCAACACAATTGTTTACTAACCCATATAAATTTCTTTAAAAATAGTTATAAAATGATCTCAAATATGATTATGCTCTAAATTATGTCCAATTTCATATAAAAGGATCTACGACCTGAGGTATGGACATGTTGTAGCTAACTTCGTAAAGTTGCAAAAAGGATCCATGACCTCAAGCACAAACTTACCCTAAACAACATCTAACTTCATAAACTTACAAAAAGATCTATAGTCTTAGATATAGATGTGTCTCAGATTGTATCAACTAATGTTAAATACTCAAATAGTTTTTAAACTAGTATTTAAGGGATGTTTCTTTATAGTTTTAAAGAGTTTACAATCGTTGTTATTTGAGAAACATTAGTACTTCCTTTATTTTTTCTTCGTCAAATTCAAACTTATCAAAAAAAATTGTTGGTTTTTGACATTCAAATACTTAATGAATTTGATTCTTGATTCTTATAATCAATAGATTAATTCTCTTATACTTTGTTTACCTTACTTGGGTTTGATTTAAACTTGTTTGTAAGTTCTTTAGGTATATTTTTAAGTGGGTTCATATCATTAAAAAAAATTAAAAGCACCCATTTTCTTTTTAAAACTTCAAGATTATATACTCATATATATGAGCCACATATAACACTTTTTATTAAATAAGTTAACTTATAATATGAAGTTTTAAATGCAATTTTTTTTTTACAATTTGATCCTTTAAAGATTGAAAACTTTAATTCTTTTTGTTTTCCATAAATTATAAACTGGGGGAAAAGCAAGTCTTATAGTTTATACTGATTATACTAAAAAAATTAATTCAATGATTATAACTTGTTTATTAATTTATTTCAAGCTAGTAATGGAGCTTTCTCTTAGACATGTGTTTCCATTCCAACTTAGAAGGGAGCTATTATTTTAAAGCACAATACTAATCCTACCTTTTATAATTAATAAGTGAAGTTAATCCCGTTATCTTTTTTTAGCAACAATTAAAGGCATTGTTAGCAAAATCCTAAATGTCAATACATATGCATTGAATTTTTCAATGATTTAACTTCTCAATTTTTTTATTAAGTTCTATATATAAAGTTAGAAAGAAAAAATTATATAAAGGTAACATTTTTTATTATAAATGTAGGTAACATGACTTTTAATTTGTCTTACTATCCGATCAAGGTATAACCTATCCAAGCATTCAATATGGCGTTGTACTAAAAAAGATCTTTAAAATTAAAACTTGAAGTCAATATATAGTTGATAGACTACATAATTATATTGTTCCACTTTTAATATTCATAGTAACTAGAAACTTCATACAAAATTCTAAAACAAAACAAAAGGAAAATAAAGTAAAAAACAGAATGGAAGAGATGGTATCTCCATGGGACCTTTATAAAAAAATTTGACAAAGCTTTCAAATTTATAAATGCATCCTATTTTCTTAAATAGCAAATAAATTTTTGATCACATAATTCACATTATCTCTATTTCATAAAATGTCATAGATAAACACAGGGAGAAGATGACGTGAATTACTCCTTTTATTTTATTTTAATAAAAAAAGATATCATTAGCTTGTGATTAAAGCAACAATGTATCTGTACCATTTACATAACAAAAATTATTTTTCTCTCTGTATATCTTCTTTTCTCTCCTTCTCTCTCTTGCTTCCTTTGAAATATACTCTTACTTCTTTTATCATGTATCAACTAATATCAGCGATAATTTTGTTGCTTGAGCTCTAACCTCTCCTTTGTATAACCAGTCAATCTATATGGCGAATGGAACTAGGGACCAACACAAAAGGAAAATGGAGGAATCATTATACAATCAAATTAAGGAGATATAAAGGACAACGTTAGACTTACAAATCAAACTCTATGACACATAGGTGTAACAAAGGCATAAATGGATAAGCTTAAAGGAATGTTCCAAGAATACATGCTTATTTAAAAACTACAATTGTAACCTCAATCTCCTAATACAATTTATGTGAAATCACATTCATACACTATGAGATTTAGTAAGGTGAAGTTCCCAACCTTCAATGTCTCTAGTGTATGCACTTGTATTTTTTTCTAACTGAAAATTTTTTCACTCTAGACCAAACACCACTAGAGATGAAGCTAAAGATTGTCATAGTTCATATAGAAGAGGTCACAGTGGAGTGGCATCAATTGTTATTGAGACATCGAATAATGTTAGAAGATCTAATTTGGTATATATAGTGACCATTAACTAGAAGTTTAGTGAAGAAGCATTCAATGATCCTAAGAGAGATTTTTAAAAATTATAGTAGATAAAGAGCGTAAGGGATTATTTCATATTATGTGACAAGTACTCCATTAGTCTCCAAATATTTGAATCATACTTACTTGGGTTCTTTTTAAAGGGCTTTAATTGTAAACTAAAACTACTAATGAAGCTATTAAATCCAAAATATCTTAAATAAGCATACCAATTGGTTGAAATAAGTAAGAAGCAATTGCAATAGCTTGTTAGTTCTATCATAAATAAATAAACCAACCTTATAACATTCCCCTTACTTTAATATACAACTCAACTATTAAGTACCATTGATATTGATCACTACCTTCCCTAACTACAATCTAAAAGAAACTTCCCAACTAACTTTACAAAAGCAATAGGGGCAACTCAATAATATGGAATTTGGAGACAAAAAAGCAACAAGAATTTGCTTTTCATGTGATGAAAAATATGCCCCCAAACATAAATTTATAAGAAAGAAATGGAACTTATTTGTAATAGATGATGATGAAGAAGAATTGGTAGGAGAAACTGACTGTAATTATGGCTTGAAACTTAAAAGTGATAATAAAATATTCAAATATTCAATATTTTACAAAAATAACATAATGTTAGACTTTTTGTTAATAGAGCTTATGTGGTCAGTTCCCTTCCACGTACATCGTGAAGATAAGGAGACCAAAATGTTTTAGTAGCATGAAGGAGACAGAGGAAAATTTTCTTTCAATGGTACTAATTTAAAATTATTATTACCATCCCACTGTGAAGATGGTACTTTTGAATTACATTTTTGAGTTGTAGGAATCTCATCGAGATCCTCCAACCTCCCTTACCAGGTCAGGGCCATTAATAGCAAAATGGTCACTTATAGTAAATTACTACATGAATATCTATTATGAAAAAAATTTCCAAATCACTCTTTATCCTTAGTATAATTATGGTAAGAACCTACATCAACTTCTTTTGCAAAAGGAACAATATCAATAATAGATGTTGAATTAATCAAAGATGAGGCAAGATTTAAGGGTTAAGAATGGGGACCACCAATTTGTAGTTTGTTTTTAGAAAATATAATGAATTAACCCTTAAGGCCAATCAAGAGTTATAAACAATCTACAGAGAATTAGAAATAAGCTACACAGAGCATTAAAAACTTGTTAGGACTCACCTATAACAAGACTAAACCACCAATTTCTAGTTTTCCTTTAACTAAATTGAAACAATTACTTATATTTAAGTCCAGACATGTTATAGGAGTGTTGTTGGATTGTCGTGGTTTACCAATTAGCTTGTAGTACTTAGGCTTTCATTTATGGAGATGGTGAATCCATGTATAGTTAATATGGATCTTTCAATACTTGATGACTTATCCAGAAGTGCCACAGTGATTGGAGAGTTCAATGGTAGTTCTAGTAGATAGGCTCCTTCATCTTCAAGAAAAGATGTCTCCCAAGCCAAATGATATACTGCAAAAACTCCAAACTAAAACATATGTTTCATTTTCTTTAGTTCATCCTCAGTACCACCTCTTAAGTAAAATCTGAAACAAAAGAAAATATAAATTAGTTAAATTCAACTTCATTGCAGGTTCATTAGTACTTGAGAAGGCGAAGGATTATAAGTAATGCAAATTTATCTCTGCATGCCAATAACATATATCATCCCAAATCGATTATTGATAGAAAGAGAGTTTGATGAAAGACTGATTTGAACTTTGGTACTTACCCTTGGAGGTCAAATCAAAAATATAACCCAAAGATTGCAATAGAGGTTGCAACCTCGGGCCGTCTCACTTAATTGGAACCTAAATGAATGGACCTAAGCTAACTTATGTGTCATGAAATGCAAGGTAAATTAAAGGAATTATAAGAAAAATGTGTTAAAAAGTATTTTTGGATTTTTGGGAATGTAAAAACAGGAAGATAAAGACAATGATCAAATGATGATAATATCCTTTTGAAAATGAGCTTTGGCTATCATAGTTCGAAATCAATTTTCAACGGGAGTGAGAATCACTAAGTTTCAAATGGGTAAACCTTAAAGAACTCTTTAAGTCCAAGGTCTTAATCAATGAACTCGATTTCTTAAGACCTTGTTAAATGCCCTTAGTGTGTGTAGTGGGTAAGTCAATGCAACAAGTCATTTTAGGATCTCAAATCAACTCAATATCAAACACAACTATGCAAGATAAAAGAGATTCAACAAGATCACAAATAGACATATA
>JAOTIZ010018924.1:0-10406 GCA_027123425.1 Erythroxylum panamense | reverse complement strand
ATGGATCGGGCTTGGGTTTGACATAGCCATTGGGTATGAGACTGATCTTTGAAGGATGGACCGATCGGCCCATGGGATATTTTGACTGGGCTCGGGCCTGCACGACCGACCCGACCAGATAGTGATATTGTTGTAGTATTTTGATCATAACTTTCTGTATTGATATTGGATTGAGACGATTTAAAAGGTATTGGAAATTAAGAGAAGTTTCTACAAAAACATAAAAGTTACATTTTTTATTAGACCAATCTATCTAGTTTAGTCGACCAAATAGTGTCCTATAAATAATAGTTTGATTGACCGAAACTGATGAGGTCGACCAGATATACTTTGATTTTTAAAATTACAAATAGTCATATTTTTCAATATAAAAAAGATTGATCCTAAAATTGGCTTGATGTTTAAAAATAAGTAGAAAAAACCTCCCTTGAAGCAAAAAACGCAAGAAAAAGAATAGTATGTTAGAGAGTTTTAAATGCCCAAAGCTTATAAGATTTGTCTCGATTCTTAAAAAGAATTGAGTTGTGTTAATTTACTTTTTACCCACTTAAGAAAAGGCATAGTAAAATTGGAATACCATAACAAGTTTGGAGATGCAAATAGATTAAGGAAGATTGAACTACTATAGATCATAAGTTGCCTCTTTCTTTTTATCTTTTAAATTGTTTATACTTTTGTTATGAAAGTGTTATTATATTTGTTATATATATGTTACTTTGTGTTGATGGTTATTTTAATAGACTGGATATATGAGAGTACAAGGCTGCTAGTTTAAATAGACTAAGAATAAGTATTGCTTTTGTCATTATCTTTAGTTTAAAAATGTCAGACACCAAATTTTAAATAATTTTTAGACAAATTTTATTTATTTTGATACTATTTTCAATATTATCTATTGTTTTCTATTTACATATAAGGTGTTTCATAAATTTTCATTAAATGATTTATATTTTAAGTCATCTAATTCACCCATTTCTTGGGTTCATTAAAGTCACAAAGACCTACAATTTGATGTGGGCCAAAGTTTGTGGGAGTCGTTTGAATTGTAGGCGGTACAAGGGCATGGTATTCCGGAGCGTTAAGCTCTCTCAGATGTGAACTTACTTCTACTCAGAGCTGCATACCGCCGACCATAATGCCTCTAAACCCCGCCCTCCATGGAGTGTAAGAATGAAACACTACAGAACCACTTAGTGTAAGGTGAGATAAGTGAGGAACATAGAACATAAATTATTACAACTATCCTGCCGGTGGACAACAACACAACACTTATCACATACTCTTATCGACTTCTTGCATGTTGTTTTTTGTTGCCCATTTGTACAATCATCTTTTAAATAATCACCTTCCTTTTCATTTATCTTGTAACTATAAGAATTGGCCTAATCATACAACAAACTAAATCTGCCTAACCATGGCACGAAATACAGTCATCGATCTTGGCAGTAGCTGTGCCAATCATCTGTTAAATAATGATATTGCTTACGGAAGAACTGGCCTCTTTTAACTTATGCACATCTCTTTATCAGCATCAAATCTGCAATCCTGTCTTACGTGGGTAGTCTGCTCCTCAGACCCAATCATTAAACATTTGCTTGGCAGAACCACTGTAGATAGCTCCAATTTACACTGGTGTACTGACACCTTCAATAGTAAACTTCTGGTATGTAGCATGGCAGCTCCAGTGGCTCATCTTTGATATAATTTACCACTGCTGCAGCATTTTCTTGATTTTGACATCATTTCTGCTCCTAAGAAAGCGTTTGAAGATTACATCATGCTCAGACTGGAATCTCTAACAACATTATACACCTCAGCTCCATCAAACTTCCTCAAGCTTCAAATTCATCGGGTAATGAAATTTTATCTGGAACATCAGCTGAACATTACGGACTTCTAGTAGATTTGGCTGTGATTCTCAAGGCATTCCAAAGATGGAGATACAGAAACCAGGCAGATATATGGCAAGGGATGGAAAAGTCTTGCAAATTCTCTTTTAATGTTCAGGAGAAGGATGGCTGGACGGAAATCTCAGACCTTGATAGACAAAATTTTATCTGCAGACTTTCGTTTAACTGATTCTGTATAGCATCACAACAAGACAGCTTCAAAATTTTGTACTCTGGTCTCAAAACATGTACAACACTATTGCAGAAGAATATTCACAAATGTAGTAAGTATTGTAACCGGCACAAGATTTACAACATAATAAATTGACAATCATGAGAGATAGTTGTGGTGTCAACTTTCCTTCTCAACTGAGTTGATAGGAAATCTACTGATACAGTAAAAATTGAAAATTAGGTTTCTAAGATAAACAAGATCTGGAAATACAGAGAAAGAGACAGGAAGAGAGGAAGCAAGTTCCATAAGAATCTCGCTATTTTCAATTGATAGTAACAGAATGACTAGTTAGTTATCATTAATATTCCAACAACTAAAAACAAGTTCATGCACCAACGGTTCCTTATCAGCATATTATATGTATCAATTTGTTTACTGGATAAAAGTACAGGGTTCATCACAAAAATTACATCCTCTTGTAATTTATCCTGGTATAAATTTTGTCCTCCAGAATGTTCATCAGGTTTCAAGTTTATATGTGCCCCAAGCCCAGGTAAAAAGAAGCTTCCAATCAGAGAATGGATGAAAAGGTTCATGTTTCTACATGTTTGTTGAATTATTAAGTTTAATGACAAACAGAAGCCCAATAGAAGGGAAAATGCTAGCAGCGTTGGGTGATAAAGGATGGGGTAGTAGGTCTCAAACCACGTTACTAGGATTTCTTTTTCTGCCTTTGTGTTAACTTTTTTTTTTTTAATAAATGATTTGCTACAAAAGGATTTTTTTTATATAGTGAACATGTCATAGCTAATGACAACATATATTCAAAGACCTTGCAAAAAAGGGTAAGAATATAGATACCAATTCTATCCCTGATGACAGTAGCATGTTTGGGTCCAGCACTCTTTTGTGCAAAGGATAATATATCAGAATACATATCACTAGAGGGTGTAAAACCTGCATCCATCATCCATTCCAAAACCTGCAGTAAAAACTTGCCGAGTCCCTCCATCAACAACTATTTGAAAGCAGGCAAGCAGCATATAGAAAACATGAAATCAATATTGCATCATTCCTCAGGAAAGGAAGGAGAAATCATTGTCCTTCTAACAGAACATCAATTCACAACATAGTCGGGAAACAGTTTACACTAAGCAATTTACTAGTCAATCACAAAAGAGAAAAAATGAAGCTAATTACAGAATAAATGCATGTGGAATAGTTTGAGCCAAAAATAGAAGAATGTTGAAAGTTACATGATCTGCTTCAAATATTCCAGTCATGTAACACCGCTTCCAAGAGAGGCCACCGAAGCAAGTTTAGTATTTAACCAACAAATCGGTTCAGAAACTAAGCAATTCATCAACTGCATGCTATCCACTACAAATCACTTCAAAGGAAACTTAAATTTTAATGAATTGACGAAGAAATACCTCAACATATTTTCTCCAATTCCCAGCAGCCAAAAGATTCTTCAACAAGATTGAATAAGTGCTAAAGTTGATTTCAGCTCCTGAAGCCATAATTTTGAAAAATAACTGCACTTCATAAAAAAAAGTTCATTAGAAGCACCAAAACAAAATTTTCATGCTATAATAAGTAACTGATACCAATGACTACAAGACTTGTGCTTGCTAGGTAAGTTTATCTTAAAGGAGGAAAGGAAAAAAGAAGACAGAATACAGGTTCATTTTTGTCTCCTCAGCTTAAGTACTCAAACATCTGAACACAATCAGATACCTTCAACATTGACTCAGCCCTTCCACTTTTTCCAAGTAGATGTAGTATCTGATTTACAAGCCCAATTGAAACTACAGATAATGAAGGCTCCATCAATTTGATTAAGTCAAGTATTGTCTTCCAATCTCTCAACCTTCAACCAAAGTTAATATGCAAGTCACTATAGCATGAGTAAGAACAATAATGCCAAAGTAAATGAGCTAATTAAGGGCAAACCATGAAGATTCAAGTTTTTAGAAACCACAACACCAAAAGAGAGAATATTTACATTTTCTTAATGATCACAAGTAAATCTGAGAACTACACAAGCCTCGCATGCCTGACATTAACTCCAGAAAGCTATGTCTCAAGTGAAATTCCACTACATTAGTAACTAAATAAAGATGTCATTCCTCTTTCACCTATGTACCTTTAATCTGGACAACTGATTCAAATATTTACCGTAAAGTCTTTCATTCCAAAGTAGCAATGCCACTTGACATGGTAAGAGTTCCCCGGCATGTGCATCTCATCCAATGGAGAGTTGAAGATGCAAAGTGCTCTTTCATGCCAAAAGTAAACCATGACATGAAATTCAAGGACAGGGCTCATCATACTTTCCTAATTTACAGTCTCAAACAAGGATATCTCAACTGCTAATTTGTTTGGTAAGTTGAAAAGCATGAATTGCTATTTTTCATCACTGAAATTTTTAACATAGCTTATTGCCATAGCTTCATTTTTTCTAACATTTTGTTATACGCAAAGCTAACACACAGGCAAAGGGTGAAAGGAATTTGTATTCGACATTTTGAAGGTATAGAAGGTACATATGCATGAGTAAAAATAATTGCAAGACCATATTTAACATTCAATAATTGGGACTGGGCATGTATCTTTTTACTTTAGTGTTTGCCTTTGCACATAATTGGTTGGATAGTTTTTGATTGATCTAAATGCAATTTTTCTGCTATAATTGGTTGGATAGTTTTTGGCCAGGCTGGGCCAGGCCATTGCTATCCCTAGTAATTAGCCATATTCCTCTACCCAGTATAAGAGTCCTATTCTTCGGAAGTATTATGACAAGCAATTGGGTAGAAGATGTAGCTAATGCAGCCTAACTTGCCCATTTTTTAACCAGATATATTGAAGCAGAAAAGGAGAAAGAGAGGTAGAAAACAGAGTAGTTGCTTACAAGCTACAAGCTGATGTCATTTCAAAGAAAACAGCATCATGGACAGGAATGTTTCTCTCTCTCATGAGCTCCACCAGAATAAGAACCTTGGACGACTGACCTCCTTTATTGAATGCTCTCATCAAAGCAGAACATGCAACAGTATCCAAAAGGATATCATGTGACACCATTTCCTGAAATAACTCACAGGATTTCTCCCAGTACCCTTGAATCACACAAAAGAAGATGTTTCAATTTCTAAGAGCATTTTCAATTTTACCAAATAATCATACCAGTGTCTATATGCCAAAATTTACCAGCATTATTATAGGCATGTAGCATTGTTGTATAGGTAATCACATCAGGATGACAACCAGCCACCTTCATCTTGTTGAACATGGCTTCTGCTTCTGTAACTTCTCCCTAATAAATAAAGGCAGAAAAAGACTGAGATTTCTTACATGTTATAATTAGACCGAGAGACTGAGATATAAGTAGATTAACTAGACATTTCTTCCCCAGAAACTTGCCTGGTTGCTGTAAGAACAAATCACAGATGAGTATACCTCCTTTGTCACAACAACCTTCATATCCATCATTTCAGCATAAAACTCAACTGCATCAACAAATTTTGACATCTTGCAGCAACCACTTATCAATACCGTGTAAGTAATGGAATCAGGCCTCACTTTCCTTTTCTTCATAGTTTTGTACAAGGCTGTAGCTTTTTCATATTCACCAATATTCATATAGCTTCCAATGGCTGCATTATATGCAATGGTGTTCAGTCGGATACCTCGCATTTCAGCTGCTGAAAGTACAGCATCAATATTCACCTTTTGACCACAACGACCACAGGAAGCCAGAAGAATGCTTATGGAGACAATGTTTGGTTGAATACTATCTTTCTCCATTTCAAGCAAGACTTCCACAGCTTCAGCAAGAAAACCACTAGATCCATATGCATCAATCAGTGCATTGTAGCTAACAAGATTTGGTTTCCACTTGTCTCTCTTCATCATCTCAAATACTTCCCTTGCCTTTTGAGGTTGTTTTGATCTTCCATAAGAATTGAATAAAGATGTATATGATACAACATCTGGGTGAAACCCACTGGATTTCATTTCATTAAAAACTGTCAATGCCTCTTCACTCATTCCAAGAGAAGCAAATGCTCCCATCAGCGCATTGTATGCAACAATATTAGGCTTCATACCTTCTGCAAGCATGGTACTGAAAACAGCTTTGCAGTTTTCAATCTGCCCACACACAGAGTACAAGTTGATGATGCTAGTAAATGTTACAATATCAGGGTGGCACTCTGATTTCTTATGTCTCATGGAATCGAATATTGTAATGGCTTTCTCATAGTGGCCAAGTTTCACCAAGCAATATATCACAATGTTAAGGGTTGTCGTGTCAGGACGAATATTTGTTCCTTTCATTAACTCAAAATAAGACAAAGCTTTTGAAAACTGAGCTCCGGTCTTAAATGCAGACAAAACAATATTGTGAGTCACAAGATCTGGCCCAACCCCATTTTCGGACATTTTCTTGCAAACTTTCAGAGCCGCTTTCCAGTGTCCACTAGATCCACAAGCATTTATCAGGTTATTGTATGTGGACCGACTAGGAGGAATCTGCCAATATAATATTCACAATGAATATTAGAGACATGTAGACAATATAACAAATCCCTTGGGAGCTTTAACACATGTCCACAAAGAAAAGAAATAAAAATGCTAAGTTGCCAGCAAAGAGGAAGAGAAAAATCAAAAAGTTATTAGAGATTAGCAGTAACAAACCAGAGGTTCAGCATAGATCAACCTGACCAAAACAGTTGTTAGTACCTGTTCTAGAAAAGTAACACTATTCTGCATGCCAAAGGCAAAAAATTTCAACCATATTTACGCAGAAAATAAGGCATCTCACAACTAAGAAACTGTGGTTTAAAATTTTTGCAAAAGCTTTCCTACAGATATGTTTAAATGTATCAAGCCAGACCTAATTAAAATGATAAGAGCATATAAAAGATTTTAAAACATGAGAAATATACAGACAGCTACACGCAGCATGTCGTCCATTATATTCATTGCCCAACGCCATTGACCTGCACGACCGTGCGCATTGATAAGAGCATTGTATGTTTCAGCATCAGGTTTGCACCTGACAAGCAAAAGAACCAACATAGAATTATGATAACATTCTAGGCAAAATGTCAAGTTTTTCTGATGATACCTCAAAATATCAAGATCCCAATCACAATAGAAATAGGACCCCAACTCAGGCCGAAAGCAACAAAGACATATATAAACAAAGAAGAAAAAATTCCAGATCATATCGATCAAAGCAATGATAATTAGAGGAACATAGCTGCTCAAATTTGAAATAAAATGTCACATGATATTCCTCCCCAGAATTAAACTTGAATACTACTCCTACCCTGAAAAAATTATGAATGCCCCTTAGCTACCTGCCTTACACAATAACTTCAAAGTTACTAGATCACTAAATGAACAGCAACTTATACAATAGACACTAAAGCAAAGCTTCCCACCGAAAATCTATTATCAAAATGTTCCATTTCAATGTAAGAATAGTATATTTAAATGAAGCTCTTTATAAGTACTAGATCAATCAAAGAAATTGACGGAAAAACTAGCAGCTTCAGAGCAGAACATGATAAGAAGAAAAACATACCTCCATTCTTGCATCTCGAAGAACAGACCGCGTGCCTGATCACTCCTGTTATGTCTAGCATGCAGCCTGATCATCATATTGTAGATATCATTGCGAGCACAATAATTCTTTTGGTTCTTCATCCACTCGAAAACCAGAACACTGTGTTCAAGTGCACCCCTTTGCGTTAACTCCTAAAACAACCAACAAAAACACCATCAACTTAACGTACGTTCTTCTTCTGTATGCCATTTGCAGCATTCAATAAAAAGCGAAAAGTTTGCCTTGATAAGAAGAGGGAAATTTTTGCGAGCGAAACGGCCAATCCAACAATTCAAGAGACCGTGGACATCATTGGAGGGTCGGAGCTCAAGAATGTTGCGGACAACCTCGGAGACTGTCCAGTCCTTTTGGAAGCGGTCTCCTTCAACTCGAAGACGATATTGTTTAGTAAGGTCGGCTTTTCTGAGACCATTAACATGGTTTCTAACATGGTGCTCGCCTTTTTCGTAGTCTACGAAAACCAACTTCTTCTCTTCGAAGACCGAATCGTTCTTGGTCTTCTTGCACTGGATTTTGGTTCTGGTTGCTTTGACGTTGGCAAGACAAGGGGCTTGGTAGACGGTAGCCATTTTCTGTGGCCAGAGAGAGGGAAACTGAGCAAGTAGAGGAGAGAGACAAGGCTTATTTTTAAAAGAAACAAACATTAAAAAAGATATGATATTAAATTTTTTTGATTTTTTTAATTTTAATTTTTTAAAAAAAATTTACACTCCTTAAATTTAATGTTTCGTGATAATTTTACATAATTGAATAAAATTAATTATATCTGATTTATTTATTATAATTAATTTAAATTATTAATTTCATTTAAATTTAATTAATTCAGTTAAATTCAAGAGTTAAATTAAGATATTATATTAGTAAAGTTTGAATAATCCAGACATGATATTCAGATTATATTTATTTCGTTATTTTTTAATCGAATTATAAAAAAGTGAGTTTTTTATAAAATTAAAAATTAGAGAAAATTTGTAAAAATTTTAAAAACCACAAAATTTTAAAGATTTCTTAAATTTAAAAAGTTTCTCGTTTACCTTTTTTAAAAGATTCTAAATGAAGACTTTTCATTAGAACAAGCGACAATAGAAATAGAGACTTGTTATAAAATATGAGATAAGGCAATTATCCAATATTTTTTTGCACAAGATATATCATGTGATGTATAATTATTATTTTTTATCAATTTAAATATAAAATATTTGTATTTACTTATGTATTCATTATTCAATTTCATCTATGATAGGTATTTTCTCAAAAAAAATTACAATTATTATAGTGGATATAATATTTATACATATTTACTAATGTATTGTATAAATAAATTTTAAATTTTATATTATTAAATAAATATTCTATTTTGATAATATGTTACAAACACATAAAATAGATTAATTTTAGAGGATAAATTTTTGGAAAATATTCTTGTTATTCAAAATAATTTAAACATACCTTTATCTATTGGAAACAATATAAAAAGGATTTTTTATCGAGGGATTGTTTGCTTTTATTATGGTTAGGGGTTTTTTTATTTTAAATAAAAGGTAAGAATTTACCAACATGTGATTGATTAGAAATGCTTTCATTATCTCGTTTTTAAAAAATAAAAAATCACAACCATTTAACAGTATAAGCCAAGCCTAAAGTCTTACAGTCTAGAATAGGATTCGGTTACTTAAATCTCATGTTCTAAAAATAGGTGAAAATTAATGTTAGTTTATAAGTTTATTTATGAAGATATAACCAAGATTTATGAGCAACTTCACATTATTGTTGAATTAATAAATAGGCATGTAAGCAAATCTGGCATCACAAAAGATTAAAAAAGTTTAATTAATGTATGTAGAAAACACAATTGCGTATCTATCACTTATATAATCGATCGTGGGGACAAGCAACAGTAAGCAACCTAAAACTTGGTGGCAGAGAATAAAGCTCATGAGTTGGGATTTCCAAGAGAAAGGCTTTCAAATAAAGGAATATTAGGTAATTGCCTTATGTATCTAGTAGTCACGATATGGAATCTATTCAATCATATGTACTTATGGGTGAAGATCTTTGGATTGAAGACGGGGTTTAAATCGGAGAGTGTGATAAAACGAGTGGGTGATGTCATTGGTGAATTTGTGGAGGCTGATCCAAATAACTGTGTGCAGAAGTGGCGTGAGTTTTGGCGAGTTCGTGTCAAGATTGATATACGAAAGCCTATTAAAGAATCAATGAAGCTCAAGAAAGGGGACTCCAATGAGGTGATTACTGTGAACTTCGTTTATCAACGGATTCCCACGTTTTGCTTCTTGTGTGGTATAATAGGCCATGGGGAAAAGTTCTGTTCTCTTTTAGTGCAAGCTAATGGGGCACCTGTTCCTCGCAAATTTGGTCCCAATTTGCATGATGGTAATCGACGTCCGCAAAGTTTTCTTGGTTCAAAGTGGCTGCGAGATGAACCAGGTTTCATGGAAGGCATTGGTGAAGGGATGACTGGAGAGGGTGTCGGTTGCACTGGTAAGGGAAGGCCCGGATTTCGCGAAGTTACTCCACTATTTACGCGGGATTCGAGTAGAGATAAAGGAGTGATGGAAGGCGATTCTAGTGGCAATTTGAATATACAGGATCCGGGGAATATTGTGGGGCATACGACAGTGAATGTGGAGGGAGAGATGCGGCCCGCAATAATTACTATTAATGACCCCAAGAGGAGACGAGTTGG
>JAOTIZ010018868.1:0-10412 GCA_027123425.1 Erythroxylum panamense | reverse complement strand
TCCATCAGGTTCGTATGGCCGGCAACAGCCCACATCTCTGGCTGATTCATACGGCAACGTTGATCGTATTCGACTAGCTGTTGAAGACAAGAACCCTAAACGCGTTTTCTTTTAAAAGCCTAATATTCACCATCAATTGGGCCTATATAACATTGGCCCGAGCCGGTCTCTAGTAGGGCAAATGGTAGAGCATGACCCAAATAATGACATGGTATTAGCTGAAATTTATAACAATTTGGAATGCCCAAGCTTCGGACTTACTCTCTGGCTTGGACACCCGCTGACGCTTCCTTGCGAACAAGAGGAAGGGGAAGAGGCTCAGTGGCGGAAAGCGATTCTCTAGACTGGATAGTGCCGCTAAAAATTAAAATTGTAGCTCACAACATGATTGAAAAAATAAGAGTAATAAATTAAAATTGTAGCTCACAACATAATTTGACTCAGTGTTCTAAATTAAAGTAATTTAAAAAATAAGAATAAAACAAATAATTTTTATTAAAATTTGAAAACATTAATTAATTTAAAAATTTTGACAATACATTACGTCTAATAAATAATTTGATTAGATGTATAATTAATTTGAATTAATTTACCAAATTAATTCATTTGAACACCTTCATGTATAACGTTTTCATTTTAATTTATTTTAGTTTAATTTATTTTAATAACTCTTATTGTTAAAATTTTTATTAATAGATTAGTTTTCGTAGGCTTTTATAAACTAAAATTAATTAACTCTTATTTATGAATTTTGGTGAAATGTAATGGTTGAAAACTTGAAGAAACTGATGTGCCACATTACTGATGTGCCACATTTTCTTTTTCTAATTCTCCAACACTTCAAATTCTTCGAAAAGGACATTGGGATGCTTATTGCCTGATTAAAACTATGCACGAACAGCAACTTGTGATGCTATACTTCAGTGTTTATATTTACCATTTAACCTAACACTCCAAAAGAAAATAGGGAAGGCTGGTGGGTCAGCTAGAGGAAGAAGAAGATAAAAGATATATCAAATGCAAAACAAGATTCCATCCTACAAACGAAACCAATCAACAAATGGTATCAGTTATTTTCATTCACATTCTTTCCCCATTTCTTTGAAGGGAACAAAACCAATCAGTCTTTGTACAGAGCTTTCGAGAGAGTATTAAATAAAGACTACTTGTATATTATTCAATTTCCAACTATACATCAAGTTAGATGTTGGAACCCGATCTCGTCGACCGGATCTCAACCGAAAAACCGAAAGCGAAGGAAACGAAAGCGAAAAGGAATCGGAAATTCTAATTGAAAATTCGAATCGGAAAACAAAGCAATCGATAAAGCGAAACGAATACGAAGCGGAAACAAAAAGTGAAACACACATCAAATCGAAAATCAAGCGAAGCATATCGGAAAGCGAAAACGCAATGAAATCGAAAGATCAGATAACAGAAATGCGAAACGAATCAAAAGCGAAAAAATCGCATAACGAAACTACGGAAACGAAATCAAAAGTGAATGAACACACGAATCAAATCGAATCACAAAATGGAGACAAAACGAAAACGGATCCGACATCCGATAACAATTATCGAAGAAAACGTCGCGTTGGATACCTTAAGACATTCTAAATCCGGTATAATTTTCTTTTTCTTTTTCTTTCTTCTTTAATCGATCTCAATCAAATCAAAACAAATAATTCTCACTTTTAGAAATTCAACCTCATGCAAAACTCAATTCTTAATCATTTTCTTATACATTCATATAAATCCTAAATCTCATTTTTATACCCATTTTACCAAAATTTTGGCAGCATAACAGCTGCATTTTATAAAACCCAAAACCTGCAAAAGGTAAATAAACACTTCTAAAATTCTCAAGCAGTCACACAATTATCAAAATCCACCGGACCCTCCGTCCGGGATCTCAACATAAACAAACGCAATCATATTTCTAAACCACTTCAAGTCATTTTTCATACCCGATTCGTATTCCTCACATTCGTACTCATGTACAAACCAATTTATCCAATTTATCCAATTACATAACATATATCAAAACCATACCCACTTTCATAATTCATCTCATCCAAAGCTCAATCAACAATGATATCTTAAACAATTTTTATTCATAATCCTACTCACATCCCAACCATAACAAAGTCCAAAAACACAAATCAGGATTCATATACATCATACTCAAATATATACACAAATTCTTAATCCTCATACATTCTGAAATACATGCTCGAAATAGCTCAATGGCAATTCAGCCATATACCATAGCAATACCAAAATCAACTTCACACAAAATACACGCTATACACAATCGAACAAACGGTCTTGACAATCTTTCATCCGATTTCCTGCTCTACACTTGGAAATGGGGATGAAAGGGGGGATGAGCACAAAGCTCGTAGATAATATATTTATAAATTGAAAGATAAGCGAAAGCATTTTTTTCAAAACTTTTTGCCATTTATTTTTAAAGATATCATAGTAGAAAAATTTGGCAATTCCCTTATTTCTCAAACTTCCAAATTATTGCCAAACAATTTCAATAAATTCTCAGCTGAAAAATTCACAAAATTTGATGTCTCAAACTTTTCACATTTTTTATATCTCATGAACAAAAATCCATATTTCTTAAATTTTTTCAAAACTTGCAATGCATCACACTTAGAAACAAACAAAAACATATAACACATTAAATGGTTTGGTTCGGTCTAAAATAGAACGTACTGCATATTCCCGCATAGCGGTCTTGTGCAGCCGTGAACGGAACGTATTACACCTTCCCGCTTAACGGTCCGATGTAGCCGTGACTTATGGGAGTTCGAGATCGGAAATCCAGTGCCTCTAGCGGGCAGCCAGGAGAAGGCTTAAAAATAGACAAGTGCGCACTCGTCCCACTTATGCGACATGACCAAACTCACATAACACATAATCGAAAACAAAAATTCGAATTACCCGAAGGCACATTTCGAAAATTCAATCTTTCATGCCATGCCATATGTAAACATAAAATCACCCACAAAGTCACAATTTCACATAATTCAATGTGCAATCATTCACAACAAGGAATGCAATTTTTCATAATTAATCAACATCGAAAATTTATGAATTTCAGAAACTATTAACACATTCAAACACAATAAACTTAACAAAAATTTCAACTTTATCAAATCATTCAAAATCAATGAATGAACAATTTTCATAATTGATTAAATCATTCATAAATAATAAATTTTCAGAAATTTCATCAATTTAGCGAAATCATTGAAAACAATGAATTTAACCTTTGTAACAATTTTTCAAAATCATTCGGAAACCCTAAAATTCGGAAATCCGTTCTTTCACTTTCTTGATTTTTCACAAATACATAATAAGCTTAAAATTCAATAAATAAATATACTACCCACCTCGAATCCATGCTAGTACATTGTCCAAAGCATCAATTTGACCTTTGCTTCTTTCTTTCTTCCAATTGAATTTTCCCTAAATCAAATTAACCCAAATTCAACTTCATAAATGACATAATCCTCAAATTGAACTTAGAAAACACTAATTCCACATATAATCAAGCCATCTAAATCACAAATTTTCAAAATCCCCAATTCACAAAATTGGGCATAACCCTAATTCACAATTATTCAAAATTGATCCAATTAACCCATGCTATCTCCACAATTAGGCATAGAATTAACAAACCCATACCATTATCAAAGTTTCTAAACCAAGAACTCATCAAAATTCACAAATCTCAAAATTTCGAATCTTACCTTCTCTCACACCATTTTCGGATTTTTGGGCTCCATAAGAAGCTTTCATCTTCTTCTTCACCTTTCCCCTTGAAAAGCATGAAAACCCCTTAAGAAACTTGGAGAAAACCGAACCTTAGAAGCTCTCTTCTTCTTCTCTTCGGTTCTTCTCCACCGAAATGTTCTTCTCCCTCTCTTCTTTCATTTGTTTTTGTTCTTTCTTTCCTTACGTCGTTGCTTTCCCTTAGCTTATACGACATCCACCACTTGCCAGGTCATTAATGAGTATAAATTGACCATAAACCCCTTCCATGTTAGCCTTGCAACCTAACCTTTTAAGTGAACTTCCTAATTTGCCCCCTAAACTTTATTTCAAATCAAGCTTACCTTAGGACAATTTTCTCACTATCAAAATTGAAAGAATTTGCCAAAACTTCCTTCTAGAGAATTGTTCCTTATTATCTTAATTTCATAATGCCACAAAAATCATCCAATTTGGAGCACTATACCAAAAGTTATACTCAAAACATTTCAGACATGACTTATGCTAAAACGTTTTCCAACACATTATTTCCATTCAAAAATTGACATTCTTAAGGACAAAATTGAATCTCGATTTCTTCATAACAATTGTCGCCCTATTTCGCTAGTTTAATCCAAAACAACAATCACCTCATTTGGATTACTAGAACAAAAGTTCTGGGATGTTCCTAATCCAAGACTGCACACTAATCTGAAATTTAATTCAGAAATTGGAAATCTTAAAGGCTAAATTAAAATTCAATTCATATTACTTGTAGCCCCAGGTCTCAATTTTATTTTGCCTCAAGAATCACTTCAATCGGATCTCCACAGGTTGAGAATTTCTCAAAATATCGAACTATGTTCAGAAAATTGTCCAACTCACGTTGATTAAATTAATCATCTTTAATTTAATCTCATAAAATTACAAATTTCCCTTGAGGATGTAGATAATTGTCCTAGGAATCCAACGCTTCAAAAATCAAGTCAATCGGATGTCAAATGAAAAAGTTATAAGTGAAGGCGAGATTCAAAGATTAGGCGTGGGCACGCCTAAGAAATTCAGAGACTAGGCGTGGGCACGCCTAAGGATGGAAATCTGGAGTTGCAGAAAATTCCAGAATTTTCAAATCATATCTTTTGATTCCAAACTCCAAATGTAACAAATTTGGTCTCTATAGAAAGCTTGAAGGAAGCTCTACCCCTTCCATGAAGAACTTGAAAACTAATTCTGCCTGTACTGTGATCAAAATTCTCATCAAGGATTTTGTCCAAATTAATATTTCCTAAGCCATAACTCAACTTTGAAAAATTTTATCTTTTATCTTCAAAGTCCAAACATATCATATTTTACATCAATACGAAGATCAGAAAGTCACCTACAATTTTCATGAAGGACAGAAAAATCAATTTGACCTCTAAGGACGTCAATTTTCCCATCAAAAATTCTGTCCTAAAATAGTAACATAAACTTGTAAAAATCATAACTTCTTATTCCATGATCCAAAAATTCTATACTTTATATCAAAATAAAGATCAAATCAAAATCTTCAACTTTCATAAAGAACTTGAAGACTAAAACAACCTCTAACTAGGTCAATTTCCTAGTCAAAGCTTCAGCTATAACATAGGTCAACCTATAACACACCTAAACTTTCACATTTTATAATTTTCAATTCTCACATACACTAATTGCATAATATACATCATTGTAAAGCTTCGAAAATCTTCTTTGACTTTTATGAAGACCACTTCACTCAATTCAGACTAAATCTATACGACGAGTGGCCTCAAAGCCAAGTACACGCAAAAGTACACTTATGGTCATTTTTACAAAACAAAGCAAATAACACTTAACTTCGAGAAATCATAACTTTCACTCCCAATATCGAAAAATATCAAACTTTATGACGACAGAAAGCTTTCAACATAAGCTACAAGTTTCCTGAATATCATTTTCTCAAATTGTGCCTAAATCAAAAAGTCAACTTTCTATGGCCAAAAAGTCAACTTTCTCTTAATTTTTAAATTCTCACTCTTTTTCTCTTATTTCCTGATTTTTTTTTCCATTTCAAAATATCTCATTCATTTAACTTCCATACCTCATGGTAATCTATTCAAAACCCAAAGTTATTAAAATCAAACATTTCTTTTCTTATTAACTTCCTTTAAACATAAATACATCCGTAACACAATACATATAGTAAACCACTCATTTAATTTCACTTAATATTTCTAAATTTCACTCAAAAATCGGGGTCTAACATAGAGACATCAACCAAACCCAACGTAAGTGATCCTTGATTTCAGGAATTCTATAACAGAGAAGACATAGAGGGTTGATTACCCCAATACACCTATCCTTCATCCTAAGCCTATTCTTAACCACCAGCTAACTAATAAAGGAATTTTTAGGCATCGGGGAGTTCTTCCAAATTAGTTAGTACCACAGATTGAGATCTATAAATTAGAAAATAAGATTTGTTTGTGAATCCACTGAATCTATCCCCCATCCATAACAATTTATCATTCCTCAACTAATTTGGATTGTAATCTAGAATTATGCCTTGCAATACAGAAGCACCCAGGAAGTTAATGTTCCATCCATTGTTTTGTATAATTGCTTCAACTCTAACCTCTTTGGAGAATATGGTAAGAAGGGTTTGTAATTTTTTCTAATGTGAAGAGGACTCTGAGTTGACTAGCTGTCATACAAAAACCAAGAAAATCGAGGAATGATCTCTACTAGCTTTTATCCACCAAAAGTTGGAGTCTTTGATATAGTACTCATTAAAACATTTAGATCAAAGTGATTCCTTATTATAAAGAATCTTCCCAACCCTTTTAATTAGGAGCACATTTTGCATCACACTAATTGAGATAAATCCAAGTCCTGCCTTCTATTTTGGAAGGCATAATTTAGTCCAGCTAACTTTTTCCCCTTTAAAATTCTCAGTATTCTCCACCTTTAGAAAATTTTTATTGCGAATCTCACAATCTCTTTAGTTAACTTCCGTAAAAGAAATGAGTAGACTAGTGCACACTTTGGTTTCTTAGCACAAAGGAAATCAACTGAAGCCTTCTAGTAGCATATAGGAATGTGTTTTGCCAATTGTTGATGTTTTCCTTAAACTTCTCCAACATTATGAAATAATCTTGATATCTTGGTTTCATGGTGGTTATAGGGATACCTAGATACTTAAATAGGGCATGTTGTATTGACAATCCTATAATATTCCTCAGCTTCTCTTGGTTTTGAATATCCAAAGATACAAACAACAACAGCAACGCTCAATAGAAACCTCCTGACATGCGGGGTCTGGAAAGATTCAATAGTCTGCGGCCTTATTCTTAACTAGTAGAAAAGTTGTTTCTAAATGACCTATATGAAAAGGAGAAAAAATGAAAATAAAAATATATAAATATAAAATAAATATAAATATAAATAAATAAATAAAATCATAATAATAATCTGAAGATACATATAGACAATTGTTCTCCATATTCATTCTTAGACCAAATAACTTGTGGCAATTGTTTATTTAAGATCCTAAATTTATGAATTTCAATTTCAATTTTATGTCATAAATTAAAGAGTCGTTTGGTTCTACTTTTGTTTTTCTGTTGTAGTTTTCAATTTTCGTTTTCAGTTTTTTATTTTTGATTCTCTTTGAAATAAAAACAAAAACCTGTTTGGTTATTAATGTTAATGTAGTTATATTTTTATCACTGATAATAATTATATTTTAAATAAAACCTAAAGATAAATTATTTTTAATTAAATAAATTTATTTACTCTTTTATATATCATTTGTTAACAAATTATTAATAAAATTATTTTATTTTAATAAAATAAATAATTTATAAATTAATATTTTATTTATAAATTAATATTTATTTGAAATATATTTTAATTATTAAATGAAATTTATTTGAATATTTATATTTTTAAATTTAATTATATTCATTAATAATTATTAAAATTTAATTACAATAAATTAAAATTAATTATCAATAAAAATTATGAATATTTTTATTTAATTTAATTTTTATAATATATAATCTTGAATTAAATTATTTATGTTTTTTATTAATAATTAAATAATATATATTTAAATGATAATAAATCAAATTATAAAAAATAGAAACTTCAAACAAAAACAACTTTTATTATTTTCATAAATTTTTAGAAAGGAAAAAATTAATATTAAAAAATCAAATAAACATATTTTTTATTAAAATTTAAAATAAAAAACAAAATTAGAATCAAACACACGTTAGATGATTAGCGTATGTTATGCGTTATACCTTGCGATGAAGTTGATGTAATGGCGGTGGACCCACCTGCCGCCCACCTGCCATGACCACTTACTAATGACCATACCCTGTCCGTTGGCTTTGGTTCGGCTGCTAAATTACAAACCAATGTGTAAACCATGTGATTTCTTTTATAATGTAGAGCCACCTCACCACCAATTTACCAAATCTTTCAAGAAAAATTAACCAATTTTTGCATATTATTTTTATTGTTAATTTTGTATTTTTGTCTGAAGAAAAATTAAATAAAATTTGAATAAACCATTTAAAATTTTTATAATTTTATAATTTTGATGTACTAAAAAATATTTACTTTTCATTTTTAAAAAAGTCAAATTCAAATGCACAAAACTTTCCCGCTTTACAACAATCTGACGAGAGTCATAATGTACGCAATCTTAATTTTGTATTTTTACAAAGAGACTGTTTATGTAAGTTGAATCTCTAAAGTTTATAATTACAAAGTTAAGTTGAATCTCTAAAGTTTATAATCACAAAGTTACCATTGCTGCAATAAAAGACACTGTTCCTGTAAGTTGAATATATATATAGCAATGGCAACTTTGTGATCATAAAGTTAAGAGATGCAACTATATATATATATATTTGATGTATAATAAATTTGGAGTAAAAAATGCAATGTTCTCTTATAATTTAACTAATTAAAAGAAATTTAATTTTTAAAATTTTAAATTACTGAGATAACAATTTTACATAATTCTTAAATTTAATGAAACACGATTTAAATTAATAATTTAAGATAATTATAAATTTTTTATAAGGTTAATTAAATCACAAAATATTTATTTTTTATTTGTGATAGAATTATTTTTTATTTTCACGAAATTTTTATATAAAATTAATGAGATATTATGATTAATTTCCAAATCGAATGTGGGTTTGCATTACACTTCACATTTGTCATCAATTGACTAAAAAATGGGCGGTGTGTATAGTAAAGATATCGATCTTGGTGGCAGTGGTGGGCCGTGGGCGTGATACAAAAATGCAATCTCCATTCATTTTTATCGTATTTGGTGCACAAAAGTCAAGTGTGGTGCTTTTTTATGACAACTTCTTATTAACTAATAATTAAAAAATAGAACTACTTGAATTGATAATAATCTTAAGCCCATCAATTTTTTATTTTTATTTTAAAATTTAAATTTTATTTATTTTAATAATTCTTAATTAATATTAATTAATCGAATAATTTTTATAAACTAAAATAAATCAATTAATTTTTATTTAATAATCTTTTTAATTAAATTTTAAAATTATTAATGAGTAAGGAAAGTCTTATTTAATTTTATTTAATTTCTAATTTAGTTGGTGTGGCAATTTCTTACCAAGGCGAGCTGGTTTGAGAAGATGATCAACTACACTTTCTATGGGAGGCAGTAGTGGGGAATTTTCTGAAATTGGCGAATGCTTGACAAAACAATGTTGCGTGGAGGTAGAAAGCCTACGGGTCGTGAACTTTTCTCGAAGAAGAAGCAATAACAATATTTGGGAATAAACATCGAGTAACTCTGTGCCAGCAGCCGCAGTAATACAAATGATGCAAACATTATTCGAAATGATGGGATATAAACCATCTATAGGTGGCTCTTTAAGTCGGTCGTCAGATCTTAAGGCTTAACCCTAGATAGACAGTGGAAACTACCAAGTTGGAGTAAGGTAGGGGTAAAGGAAATTTTCGATAGAGCGGTGAAATGCGTAGAGATCGAAAAGAACGCCAATAGCAAAAGCAAATTTAATACTAGTTAAATCTTTTAATTTTTAATTTTTAATTTTTTTCATTTAATTTTCAATCCAATTGTTAAAATATTATTATTAACTATTTCTTGTTTTCTTCCCTCTCATTTTAGGAAAAAGTTGGATATGTATGCATTTATGAGTCTTACATCACATTATAGATTTGAAAGTGCAAAACCTAACCCAACAACTAATGACTTAAAAGTTGCTTCTTTTTTGCATGTTTAGTGGTGTAGGATTTGATTGTAATAAAGAAAAAAGAAGCAGAGCATATGAAAAAGCGTAGAGAACGTCATTTAGTTTCACTATGGTCATCATTTGTTCTTTTGATCAACTCTTTTTATATACTATTAGAATTGGTAATCATTTGCCCTCAAAAAAAAAAAAAAGAATTGGTAATCATTATTATTTTTTTACAATTATGATTAAATAAATTATTGGATATATATATATATATAACAGTAATTTGTAAAATTATGTATTATTCTCATGTCTCACTTCCAACATTTGTCCGTTCAATGGACTTCGCGGAGTGCTAATAAAGCTGCTCATTCGTTAGCGAGGGTCGCT
>JAOTIZ010018742.1:0-10423 GCA_027123425.1 Erythroxylum panamense | reverse complement strand
TTATTCTTTGTAGAAAAAATATAACTATTATTTACTATATGAATTTAAATATTATATTATTAATAATAAAAAGAGATGATGATGAAGAAGAGAGAGAGAGTGTGAGAGAGAAAAAAATAAAGAAAGGAAGAACAAGGTAGCAAAATTGTTGGATGGGGGAGGGGAATTTTTTTTTTAATTTTCATTTTTTGCAAAAATGTCCCTTATATTTTAAAAATTTTCAATATTGGCCGATATATGGTCAGTATCAAGTGAAACAGGTTGATATAGACCAATATTTAAACTTGGTATCAAAACATCTTATTTTGTATTATTTTCCTACCAATACGGTACAAAATTCGTTACAATGAGTTAATCTTTTTGAGAAGCAAACAACTATTCATGAATAGTAGAAGTTTAAATGTGTGGATTTAAAAAGAATGTATAAAATAAATATCATAATAAAAAATCTAAGGATTCAAGTTAAAAAGAGCAATTTATTTAATAGTATAGTTTTGTTAGATTTATATGTATTTATAAGAAAACGTTTAAGAGTATTCATGGCGTATAAGAAAATTTTAGTATTCATGCGTATACCATGTTGCATATATGTTGAGTCCAATTTAGCCACGGTGAAAAAGAAAAGAAAGAACTCCAAAAATATAGCTACATATAGCCAGTCTCATAATTAGTCTAAATTGAAAAGATACTGCAATACTTGATTATAGGACGACATTGGCTGGAGAAATTCTTGCTAATAACAGCTTGTAGGTGGAGCAGATGCATATTGTCTGTCCACAACCTCAATTAGCTTGTTGGCTATGGCACTAGCATAAAGACTAGATCCCTCATATATCTGCCGCAACAAAAAGTACATATGTTCCATCAAGGCCATTGTTACATCTTCTACCTCAGGCAAACTATAACCACGGACTGAATATATAGATTAAAAAAAGGCAACAAATTACCAACCTTGGTATTGAACAAGAAGCTGTAGTGATCACCGATGTGGCCACCTGCAACATGGTGGAGATCCAACCGGAGCTCATCAAGGACCTTGGACACGAACAGCAAGCAATTGATCTTCTTTCGTTGAACTACTTTGATGGTGACTTCATCTTCAACAATTCTGACATCTACCTCAGTATCCTTAGACTTCCTCTGAAGCCAGGAACTCCTCAACGATCCATTGAAGGATTGCTGTGAATCTCCAAGAGGGTTCATGGAAGTAATTACAGAGCTATCAACGTCCCCTGTAGCATCCTCTTCAGTCTTGTGCCTCTTGGTCCTTTCTCTGCTGTACCTCTTTTTCTCAACCAGTAATTTCAGCTCACCAACAGTTCTGAGTAGCTCTTTTATATATTCAATCGCATCTCTCACCACAGATGCTCTATCACTCTTTCGGAAACAAATATGAAACGGAGAAGGCAATGATGAACAAACAAAAAGAACATAGATACCCCTATAAAATCTCATTTGAAATATGCAAGCGAGGAATTAAGTACTTAAAAGAGGTACCTTGGTAGGATTAGGAACCAAATTCCTCAAGACCGTATACTTATCATTCATGTGTTTTCTTCTCTGATGCTCGGTAACAAAATGCTGGATTCCTTTTCCACCTTTTCTACCTTTACCTGCAAAAGCTTCTTCCCTAGAGAACTCCAGGACTCCATCGTCAAATTGTTGAGAACCATCAACATCATGATAAAGACTTCCTGGTCCACTTGCATCTCTGATCAGCTCTTCCCCGCCACCGAAAAAAGAACCGCCCTGCGACTGTGTCAAGGTGTAGCCATTTGGTTGTAGGGACTGAAACAACTCCCTAAATGAAGGAGCTGGTTGTGGTGGAAGGTTCAAATGGAAAAGGTGGTCGTAGAGAACAGACGATGAAGAGCTAGAGTCCGCGACCGCAAGGTGATCACCCATCAAGCCCAAGGAATGTCTGGACGAATTTGGAAGCAAAGAAGAAGCTGAACATCTTGGCAAGTGCAAGAGATTGATAAGGTCTGGTGTAGAAGTGTAGGGCAGTTCTTGCATTGAAGAAAGATTGAAGCTTTGGTGGATGCTTCCAGTACTACTGTCTTGCATTTCTTGAATGTTGTTAGGGTCCCAGTTGGAGTGTTCATAGGAGAGTGCTTGATGATTTGGGGAGTCCTGCATGAGATTTGCATTGAAAGCCAGTTGATGCTGGAGTTGGATGGAAAGCTCCTCTGCTGAAACCCTGAGATTTTCTTCGAAATTGTTATGGTTACTATGGGTGGTTCCAACGGCCATAAATGGCGGCAACGGAGGCGGCAGACCTTGACAGAGTTCACCGTCGACGCCTTCTTGAATGGTGAGAGGAATTTGGGGATCAAAGCATCCAGATTCTTCATACATCTTTCTTTGCTCCTTTGGATACCAAGTGGAAAAGCACTAGTTTGTGGTCTTACAAAGAAGAAAGTTTTAAGTACCTAAAGACTAGGAAATATCAGTTGAAGAAACAAAATTAAAAAAAAAAGGGAAGTTGGAGTGAAACCAATTGTGGAGGGTTGGCGATGCATGAATTATGTATGACCAGAAAAGAAAGAAGATTGTTATGGGATGATTTGCTTGGACTCCATTGCGTTTAAATAATCAAAATGATTTATTTTAAATAGTTAATGAACACAAATTTATGAAAAGTCAATCAAACAGTGCTCAATAATTACGATTTGTATTGAATATGAATTTTGGACGTTTATTTTATCCTCTTTTTTTCCTTTTTGACGGATTTATCTTTAATTCCATTTTTTGTAATTACGAGTTGACGGTTAATTAGAAGGAAAGTAGAGCAATCACGCATTTGGCTCTTTGTTTACGTCAGAGAAGGGTAGCTTTTGAGTAGTTCAGATTTTTTGTCTAATATTATGGTGTCTTATTGTGTCCAATAAATCTTAACCATTTATTTACGTAGGTTCTGTATAAATTTCGCGTGGGTCTCGTAAAATAAATTGTTAAAATTTTATGAAACAGAATAAAACAGAGTAATATTAGATAGAAAATCTTATCTCAGTTTGGAAAGGTAAGATAGAAAAATACCACCTTATCAAAAATAAATATTATTATGCCTAATGAAGCTTTCAAGCTACAAGCCGAAACTAACCCTGGACGCTCGCTCTTCGACAACAGAAAGAAGATGATGCTTGGTAATGGTAGGAGTCTAAAAAGGGCAGCATCTTCCTATACTAGTCATGCGAAGCGTGTGACCTCATTCGGATTAGAAAACACGAAGACCTTCCTTCTTCTAGTTTGTTTCTAGTCATGTAGTTTTTATGCATTACCTTTAATATGATCGCCCTATTAATAAATTAGTTTGTAACAATTCTCATAATTATACTGATTTTCTATTCCTTTTACAGGCTGTTTGGAAACCTTCAAATTGAATTCATTAACCAATTGAATTCAATTGCATTAATGAAGTTGGGGATTGAATTCAATTTACATTGTTTTGAACAAATCCAGTAATATTATAATTGAATTCAATTTACACTATTTGGAGCAAATCCAGTAATATTATAATTGAATTCAATTACATTATTTGGAACCAATTCAATAAGATTATAATTTAATTTCAATTATTTCATATGACACATTTACCTCTAACTAAAAAATAATATTATTAACTACTCCCTCCTATCCAAAATAAAAGTTGTTTTATATAGATTTTAATTATTCAAAATAAGTGTCATTCTTGACTTTGTGTGCATGTTTATAATTTTACTTCCAAAAGTACTCTTTAATAATAATAATAATAATAATAATAAGAAGAAGAAGAATAGAAATAATAATAATAATAATAATAATAATAATAAATTATTTATTTATATTAATAAATATAATAATTATTAATAAAGTAAATTTCCGTCTTAATATTTTTAAATTTATAAATAGTAATTATATTATTTATGTTATTATTATGATTAGGTTTGTAGTTCAGTTTATTACTTATGATAAATAAATGTATTATTTGAAATAAAAATATCTATTATTATTCATATCATTAATTCGATATTATTATTAATTGTTGTTATTTATGTAATTATTTGTTTATGGATTTATAATAATAATAATATTACATTATTATTATTATTATTATTATTATTATTATTATTATTAACTGTGAAGAGTGCGTGGTGTTAGACATGATAATGATCTGTATACATGTCTATTATAAAAAAAATGCGGAATATTATTACGTACCTCCTGCCATTGATGTTGAGAGATCTTGAAATAAATGTGAGAGGGTTCTTCTAAGCTTTTAACAAATGTAATTGATGGTGTATGCAAAAAAAATTTGTTAAGCCTAGGGACCCAATCATTATATATGCCTTGTTGTCTTCCATCAAAACAACCGAAAGGGCATGATGGTTCAAGTGAAGGGTATGACTCTTTAAAGAAATAGACACGACCCATATAAATTTGAGATAAGGATAACACGTGGTTCATCGTTAAAACAGAAGAGCAGCAGATTTTGTAGTTGAATTCACGTGAATTAAGCCATGAATTTAAATCGTAGTCATTTTTTTGTTCCAAACAATTGAATTGAATTCAATCCCTCGCGGCGTTCCAAACAGGTTGTTATGTAAATTATATAATTTACTAATTTTCTGCGACCACTCCCAACGATTTCTTAGATGTATTACTTCGTAACAAAGAGTTGGCGATAATGAGTAAAAACAAAATTCTGTGTAACAAATTAGATAGGAGGTAAATTATTTACTTCATTCTACCTCCTCTCTTCTACTCTTAAATCAGCCGCTAGAGGTTATTTTTGAGAAGGAAGATGCATAATATTAAGATAAACATTGAATTTTTATAAATAGTAAAATTAGCGGTGGATAAGAATATGAATCGGCATTGGTATCATGTTGATCGAAATGATTTTTAAGTAAAGTAGTTTCAATGTTAAGTGTGGGGTAGGCACTAAACTTGTGACATGAATTTTTGTGACAAGCAAAAATAAAGTTATAGTGTTGTTAAGTATTTATGAAAATAGAGTTTCAATGATATTAGGCATGTGTAGAAATAAAGCTTCATTGTACTTAAACTTCTTACACGTAACTTCAGGTTATAAATACCTTGATGAGAGTTTTGTAAAATAGAACCATTGGGAGTACCTTGATGAGAGTTATATATATTATGATATATAATGGAAATGGACTAGCTAGAATTGAGTTGCTTATGACTGTCCCTTTTTATCGGTTGAGCCTAACTTGAAATTCAATTTAGCTTAGGCTATTTGACTTGAACAAGAGCTTAATCAAACTTTGGCCTATTAAAAAGCCATAATACTTTAAGTAACCATTCAAAAAGATAATTAATTTGTGTAACTAAACTAGGATTATAATGGCAATAATGATAACTCCTAGATCTCAGTGACTTATATTCATAACTAATACTTCTCATATATTTTAACCATATATTCATAACTAATACTTCTCATATATTTTAACCACTCAAATCCATTATTATAGGAGTAGTAGTGATAACTCTTGTAAGAAAATTAATCCCACATAACCAGGTATAAAAACATAAGTTAATAGGAAAATTAATTTAAAATTCTACAAATTCATATCATTACACAATTTAATCATGATGTTACATTATCAAACCAATAGACTCATTATAGGAAGTGATGGTGCCAAAGTTACACAAAAACACTCCTGAGATTAGGGGCATGAGAATTATTGGAAATTTCTTCTAGATTTCAAAAATTGGAACTTGCCATAGATGAAGAATAGAACCAAACACAAGAATTCCTCCCTCAAGAGGGCTATTACAGATAACCATAGTTGCATGGCCAAAAGACGTTTCTCTATAGAAAGAGAAAATTAAAGAAAGAATTTGTCCAATTAAGTGGAGAAAGAGGGATGATGCAAAAGTGGGCACTAAGGCTAGTGATGAGAAAAAGATTATCATCAAAGCCTATTGTTGAAAAAAATGTCATAATTATAAATAATGAAATAGAAGAAAGATAATAATTATAGAAAAATTTAAAGATTTCATGCCAAAATGATGAAATATCAAAGAGAAAGAATTAGGCAAAAAAAGCAAGGAAACATGTATTCTTAGTGGGAATAAGAGAGAAAAATCACTTAAAAATATAAAAAAGCTCACTCAAAGTGATATGCATAAGAGAGAAGGTGATGCAAGCTTCATACAACTTAAATTTTAGCTTGAAGACTTACAAATTGAAATAATAATAACAAATTCAAAGAACAACGAGCATGAACATTTATGATAGTCAAGCTATAATCCAAGTTAGGCTCAATATAACTAAGCCTAGGATCGAGGCTAAAACTTAAATTTTAAAAAGGTTTGAGCCTGACCTAGAGCTTAATTAACTGAGGCTTAACCTATTGACTTTGTGCTAGGCGAGTAGCTTTTCTTAACCCTATCTTAATATAATAAACTATACATATTTGTTATGAAGTTGATTGTGTGGTAAACATGAAACCCTGATATAGTCTTTCTTGAGAGGTGAAGGGGAAGCCTAATATCGCATTTGAAGCTCTCTATCAAAATCTCCATTCACTATATGGACGAAAAAGCACTTGATCATCGTGTGAAGGAATGCAATGAGTATAGTAGTTAAACAATCCAAATGTACTTAGAATAAAGATGCTTTTTATTACCTATAGCATGTTGTTGAATCCCTTTATGATATAATTTATTAATTCCCTTTTGAGGGAGTTAGGATATTTAAGATTTAGTAAGTCTTCCTTGAAAATTTTATAGGCTAAATATGAAGGTTTCCTAAGAGATTTTATGTTATTTAGGGAAGGGTGATATATGTCTAAACCTCTTCTTTCCTAGGTTTATAGTCATCACTAATATTTGAATTCATAATACTTGATTAATTACTAGACTCATTACTTGCATCAATACCTAATTTAATCATAGTTATTGTAATTGCAAAGACATGGTTATAAATTTAACCTATTATAAGTAAACTTATAATAGGTTAAAATTTTTTTTGAAGAAGATAAGCCGAGGACCACAAGGCAAGATGAAAGTTCACCTTAGGCATCAAGACTAGCAAGATGAGAAATAGACCATAAAGAGATCTTGATTGAAATTGTTTACGAAAGGCAAAAAAAAAAAGATGGTAGAAGAGTGATCAACTTTTTATAAAAGATTCAAAGCTAGAGATTGAAAAAACCAATGATTATGATTAATAAGTCATTTCAAATTCCCAGCTTCAAATTCAAAACATTACACACTATTTTTTCGGCTCAAGAACCACTTTGAGGGTAGTATGTTAGATATTATGGAAAATGTAGAAAGTCATCAACAAGGGAAGAAGAAAATTTAAAGCCCCATATAAATTCTCTCTAAAAGTTTATAATTCCCATATATAATATTATAAATGTAAGAGTTACGAGCATATAATACAGGTAAAATATGGTCTACCTATAGACCTATCATGGAAGAAACAAGTTACTATATCAATTGCTTAATAATAACTTTTACGAGAAAATTAAAAGAAATATAGGAGAAAATAAGGAAACAAAAATATAATAATTTACATGGATTGATCAATTTATGTAACCTATGTTCAAAGGTAAGGAGACAAAAAAAAATTTATTACTGTTAAAAGAATAATACAAAGAAAAATATGATAACCACAACCTCTTAAATTTTCTCTCCAAGTGTTTTTTTTTTATCATATCATGTCTCAACTTGTAAGATCCTTCTCAAACTATTTACAAACTAAGATTACTTATAAGAAGTTTAATTATAGTAAAACTTTAATACTATATAAGCCTAAGGTTACTTATATTCTATTTTCATATCAGCTTAAGGTCACTAAAACCTTATTTTTATAGATTCCTAATGACACTAAGACTCTATTCTACCATAATTTTAAGTTCATTGAAATTTTATTTAACCATAATTCAAGTCATATTTCACAATTTCTCATTTTAACTTGAATTCTTCAATGTCTAACTAATAAACAGTCCTTACTATATAATCCTTGAAGGAGCTAAGAAATATTCACCAAGTTCAAACTATGCTTGAACTTTTCTATGGGTATTCAACATATCAGTTACATCCTCTAAAGTGTGAATCTTTTTTAGCAAAATTTGACCAAATGCAGTTAATTTTTTGATCTCATGAAACCTTACATCCTTCACTATAGCCCCCATCCCCTATCTTTCTCTCAAATTTCCTAGTCCCTTGAAAGATAGTTTTATTTCCATCATTGATGGTTAGTGCTTATGTAACCTAGTCTCCCTATCCATAACTCTTTGGCTACCTCACAGTCCTTCTCACTCTATCCTTGGCTATATTATGTTGATGCTTTCTTTCTAATTTTATTATATCTTCTAAATCAGAATTTTTAACCCTCTTATCTTCTCTTCCAATTTGTTCTTGTACCACCTTTGAATCATTACCACTCATTATTGACCCTAACTTGACCTTTTCATATATTTATCTCAACATATTTCACTCCCCAAACACTAGATTTTATACTAAGTGCGTGAAAATAACAAACTTCTATCTTTTTGTATTTGTCATCCTTTAACAAGCTTCCTTTATGAAGTTTCGTCATCTTTTGCTCACCAAAATGCCTCAGTTGCATGTGTTATATCACAATATTATCTTTCTTCTTTGAAGATTCAGACATAATTACCGATCTCATTACTATATTTCTTATTAAGATATAGAAGCCATGATGTAATTATCCTTTTATTATAGTCAACTCACCCTTTACCACCTTAAGTTGCCTATTAGCACATGAACAATTATACCCTTAACTATCAAGAGAACTTAAGAAAATAAGATTCTTTCAAAGCTCAAGAACATACCAAGCATCTAACATTCTAACTATTCCGTCATACATTTTAATCTACATTCAACCATTTCGTTTGACAATAAGCTCTTCATTATTACCCAATATGATAGTACCATTCTATTCTTTAAAAGAACAGAATAATTCCTTATTGAAAGTGATATGATGAGAAACCCACTATCTACTGTCAATTTCTAGAATCATAATTATTTACCATTAAAACATCACTAACTCTTCATCCTTTTTATCAAAAATTTCCTAGACTATAATAGCACTTATTTGTGCATGTTTTTCTTCTCTCATTTCCATTCTTCTATTATGGACAGTCCCTCTTAAACTTTCCTTTAACTTTATAGTCAAAGCATTTAACAACTTTGGCCTTTGATTTGGATCATGACTTAACTCTAGTTTTTAATGTCATTTTTCTTGTTTTTTTCTTTACCAATAAGCAAACCTACATCTAATACATATTCATATATGCCAGAGATGTTTTTCTTTTATTACTATGAAAAAGATGATATAAGGAGAGGTATGATAACTACAACCTCAGACAACCTCTCAAAGGTTCTCTCTAATGTTCCTTTTTAGGCCCTCTTAAATGTCAACTTTCAAAACCTTTATAACAAGAACAATAACACCTAGTGAAAGTCCTGCAAAAATGTGAATTCTGGGGAGTTCCTAAAATATGTAGCCTTACCCCTACTGGGTAGAGAGATTATTTTTTATAAACCCATATGTAACAAAAAATGATGATGATGCAAAATATAAATAAATAAGTCTACATAAAATAATAAAAATATGTAATTCAATATATAATACAGTTCATATAGAACATAGTAAATATTAAAAAAACAAACTAGGAAAAAGAAAAAATCAAACCAACCATTACAAGGTAGTAATTATATTAAGTAAGACATTATTTAGGCTAAATAACTTAGAGGGAAGTACTACATAATAATAAAAAAAAGGCTAGCTATAAAATGAAAGACTCAAAGTAAAATGTTTAAAAGGCTGAAGAGAATGAGAAAGACCTTTAGAAGTGAGATCTTTTATCTGTATCCTAATAAACTAAAGTTTTTTATTGCGGGCCATATCTTTGGTAAGTTCCAGTAAAATCATATCATTCTTGATTACTTCTTCCTAGTTCTTTTTAGTCATTCCTTTTTTTTCTCTTACAATCTCTAAGTACTATTTTCTTACATTTTCTCACTGAAGTGTCAGGATGTCTCCTTTTAACATGTATAAACTCCCAAAGCCTTATCTCTCTTAATTTTTCATTAATACTAACCACCTTTAACTTATCTCTTATTAATACATTCTTGACCTTATCTCTCCTAGTAAGGTTACATATTTAACAGAGCATCATCATCTCTACCACCATTAGCTTATGACTATGCACTTATTTAACGAGCCAACACTTTGCCCCATATTGCATGGTTGGCTTAATCACTAAATGATAGAATTTACCTTTGAGCTTAAGTGGTATCTTCTTGTCATGTAAAACTCCTAATGCACTTTTCCATTTAAGCCACCCTTGTTAGCCCCAAATTTTTTTTTTTAATTAAGCATGATTAGCTTAATCAAGTATGTTAAGTTAGCATAATTAACTTGACATTAATTAGTATG
>JAOTIZ010018731.1:0-10423 GCA_027123425.1 Erythroxylum panamense | reverse complement strand
GCAGAGTAGTTAGTTTGTTAAAAATATTTAGAAATAAAATTTTGTTAAATTTTTAAGAAAGAAAAATGTGTTAAATTTTTATTTTACATCAAATTTTAATATATTTTAATTAATTATATTTAATTATCAAAAAAGAGAATGATGTAATTAATTAACTATTTTATAATTAATTAATTAAATTTTAATTAATTAATTAAAATGTTATTAAATATATTTTAATTAAATATATTGTAATTAATTATATTAAATTAATTAATTGATTATATTGAATTAATTATATTATAATTAATTAATTAAAATATAATTAATTAATTAAAATATAATTAATTAATTAGATGGTGCAAGATTATTCTCTTTTTGAAAAGACATTTACTATGTGCATGCATTTCCATTTTATATTATACTCTTTTTGGAAAGATGCTTACTGTGGGCCATGCACCATGACTTCTTTGTCTCCTCTGGAAAAAGATGTGGTCAAGGCAAGGCAATGAAACCGCCGGCTGGTCAAATTAGGGGTGCGTTTGCTCATATGTCCAATAATAATTGTGGATACTATTGTGCAATTGTGGACACTATTGCACATTTCAAGTTTTTGGAATTAGATATTTTAATTAGAAAATAGTACAAAAGTTGTACTTAATTGAAATTAATGTTTCTTATTTATCATTTTAAAACTGGGTATATTAAAATTTCATGTAATTTGATTTTTTATTTAAAAATATCATTTACCCTCAACATATATTTTTAAGCCACAAATTTTCTTAGTTTTTCTTTTATTCATATTTTTTATTAAAATTTAACAATTTAAATACTATATTTATTTTAAATAAAATTAAAATAAATAATAATTAAACAGTATCTTGAGAATACATTTTAAAAATTTTAAAATGAAGGTGTTAAGATATTTTATTTTTGGTATTATTTGTATTTTGATATACTTGATATACCTTTGTGGCAAGGAAGTTGATTTGGATTATGTATATCTTTTGCGATAAGGAAATTAACTTGGTATAAAGTTACTATCTTAAAATATGTAGTATTTTTTAAAGTTAAGATAGTGCGGAAGAAATAAACTCCAAATGAGATAGAATCCTAATGAAAGTAGGACTTGTTGGAGAAAACAAGCATATTCTATTGATTTTTGTAACTGCATTTTGGGTGTGCTTGCGTGATGAATTACATGTTCCATTAATGATTTTTGTAGCTACTGTGCGTGGGTTTCTTTAGTGATCATTCAAAAAGTACACAACATATATATTTTTGTTTAAAGGCAATCTATAGTGTAACACATATCAATTGATTTTAGGCTACCATGTTTTTGGAATGCTTGAGAGATTAATCACAATGTTCTATCGTTGATTTGGTGCTATTATGTTTTGGGAGGTTTTGCAGAGATAATTTAAAAGTTTGGCAGCAGGCTTTTATTTGAAGACTCTCCAAGATTATGGTTTAATGCGGCTAGACATATAAGGAGTGTTCTTTGACTCAAGTGATTTTTTCCCTTATTATTCTTGATATAATCACTTGAGATGTTTTTATCTTTTTTTATTCATTGTTTCAAAATTCTCTATTAAGGTTAGCTATTGGGTGTCAGGGTGTGAGTATGAGTAGATAGCAACAAGGAGTGAATGGTGTTGGCTCCGTAATAGCCTTATGTTCGACTATTATACTACAATGAAAGTTGATTAATCTGCGTGATGGCCCTGTAAACGTAAGCCATGTGTGTCGAACTACATTAACAAATTTCTTGTGTTGATTTATTTACTACACACTTAATTTTTCTACTTGTGATCAAATTATGGAAATTATAGTTGCTAACTCAATTACTTTCTGATAAGCAACTATCAGTCTTAGTTTGAAGCAATTACGACAGAATAGGTACTTTACAAAACTTTTAGCTTCGGGCTTTTCAATTGGTATCACAGCAAGATTCACTTCATCAAAACATGGTGTGTCAAGTTAGAGTAGATCATGATAAAGGAGGTAGGGGTGTAGAGATAGCCAGAAGGTTTGCCTAAAAGCAGCCATCTTTAAAAGAGTGTGTAATAGCTCACTAATCGAGCACTCTTGCGTCGAAGATGAATGGGACTAAGCAATCTGTTGAAGCTGTGGGATGTAAAAATGCATCTATAGGGGAGCGTTCCACCTTAGAGGGAAGCACCCATGCAAGCAAGAGTGGACGAAGCAGAAGCGAGAATGTGGCCTTGAGTAACGCAAACATTGGTGAGAATCCAATGCCCTGAAAACCTAAGGGTTCCTCCGTCAATGTTCTGCACTTATGACTATTAGAGAAGGAGTGTCAATTATAGGGCCACCGCTACTAGATGGTTCTAACTATCCTGTTTATTCATCAAGCACAAGGGACTAAAGCATGTACTTCTATGTTGAAAGGCTAGACTCATCCTATGGCAACTAATGAAAAGAATGAAGCATTACTTAAAGATCCATCTAAATAGACAAGGGTTGAAAAAGAGAGAGTGTTTGGTAACTCTCAAGTAATGCATACAGTTTTGAACGCTATAGATAAAAGACATTTTAGTATAGTATCATTGTGTAAAGTATGGGATACATTATAAACAATACATAAGGGATCAAAATTGGTGATTGCATCAAAACTTCAAATATTGGCCACGAGATTTAAAGAAATTTAGATGAAGGAAAGTGAATGTGAGGCCCTAAACTATACCCTAGTAGGAATTTGTCATGTATATGAAGATATTTGTAACAGGTGTTAACAAGTATGAAAGTGAGTGCTTAGTACAGGACAAAATCAGTATTAGCTGTTGGCCCCCGAATTTTTTTCTTGATGAATAAGCATGATTTAAATGATTTTTGAGGTTTTGATAGATTAAAGTGTTAAGATTGTAAGAATGTTCAAGGGAGTTTTTGGCAAGACACTTAAGGATAAAGAACATAAGGCATACAAGACATTACACACTCATTAAGGGTATGATTGGAAGAGGAAAATGTGGTCTTACATTCAAGAAAAGGAGAAAACGTGAATTAGGGGAGAGGAAGAGAAATAAGAAAGAGAAAGAGGAGAGATTTCGGTGGTTGAGAGTAAAGAAGAGAAAACAAGTTAGGGTTTCAATTTTCTTAGCCTTCAAGAGATATTTTGAGGTTATTCAAGAAGAGAAAAAGGAAGAGAAAGAGAAGAGCTTCCATTTGAGCTAAATATCTCTTCATTTGGTGAAGAATCAAAGAAATAAAAAAAGACAAGAGAAGCAAGAGTAGAGACATTTTGAGCAAGCCTATAAGCAAGAAAATCAAGGTAGGTACATGTTTATAATAGAGTAAATAAGCCATTACATGTTTTTTTAAATCAAGAAAGTTTAATGATTTCAATTGCATTATAAGTGTTGCATTTATTTGCTTCTTGAATGAATTTAAAATTTGCTATATGTTTGATATATGAAATGTGTTGATATGTGAAAAGATTTTGAAAATGAATTTTTGTGAAAAGATATATGTTTATGGAATCATGTTTTCATAAATATTTTCGAAATATCTCACGTCTATGAAAAGTCAAGATTCAGAAAAATGCCATGTTGGGCAATATGTTTACAAGTATATGAAAAACAAGTTTCCAAGAATGTGTCATTTGGGCAAACAGTTTTCAATTCATGAATTACATGTTATGTGAGTTTAGTATAATCCATTCAAGAATGTCACGTGCACGCTATCTAAGTTAAAGGCTTCTCCTACCTGCCCGCTAGTGGTTTAGAGCTCCTTCATGGACTCCCTCAAGTTTACACCTATGCAAAACCACTATGTGGGATTACGATAGTGCCTCAAGTTTACGATTATACAGGACCATTATGTGGAAATGTGTAGTTCTTCATGTTCATGGATTCACCCAAACCATTCTGATGTGCTTATGTGCTTATGATATGTGAACAAGTTTGATACATTCATGTTTTATAGTTTGTAAATTTGACTACACGATAAGAATTTGAGAAACATGTGTTTTATGAATTCAAATAATTTTTTTTTGCGACAAGTGTTTTCAAAGGTTTTGCTTGTTTTCCGTTATAAACTGTTACCCATGAGCTTTCAAACTCACCCCCCTTTTATCCCATCTTCAGGTGATAACTAAGAGACTAAGTGATCAAGAGCCTAAGGGCATTTCTCCAAATTCGTTTATTTTATAGTTTGAGTTGATTTTGGGAAAGCAAGAAGTTTGTTTGTTTAATGACCCTTTGTAATTTGAGATTTTAAGACGATGATGTAATATGACTTAGAATGCCAATAAAGATTTGTAAAACTTTATTCTTTTGATGGTAATGAAATATAAAATATGTATGGATGATGTGAGTTGAAATTAGATATACGTGAAGAAGCAATCAACTTGAGTTGATGATTTTGGAACATAAATCATTATATATATATATATGTATATATATATATGCATAAGCAAGATACTATAGAAAGGAAGATAGGAATTATGACTGAACAATTGTAATTGAAGGTGATGAGGCAAAGAAGTTGAGATTTGAGAGTTTAATGAAGTCATTTTGGTAGCTCAATGGTTACGCTGAGAACATTCTAAGTTTGCATAGAGCAAAATTTTAAATCTTCCATAAGAGAAAAATTCGTATTCTAACTTTAGGGCAAAAATCTATATTAATCTAGGTTGAATTTGACAAGTTGTTTTTATGAAAGTTGTAGCTTATCTTTCTAGCTTTTCAACATTATAAAGTATAAAATTTTTGGATATTGGAGTCAAAAGTTATGGTCCTTATAAGTGGAGACACTCAGGAGTATAGGACGTATCGTCTGGTGATGACGTATCGTCTAGTGATGACGTATCGTCTGGTGATGACGTGTCGTTTGGCGAGGATGCTTCGTTGGGTGAGGACATATCATCTGGTGAGGATGTATCGTCTAGTGAGGACGCTTCATCTGGTAAGGACATTTCGTTTGGTGAGGACGTATCGTCTGGTGAGGACACTTCATCTGGTGTTGATGTATCGTCTGGTGGTAACGTCATTTTGTCTAGTGCACTTTTTATCTGATGCTATTGTTTGGTCACATTTTTGACCTTGTAAACGATCGAATTTGTCTTCAAGGTTTCTTTCGAACCATCCAAAGAACACCTCAATCTGAGTTCTTTAGAGAAAGTTATGACCATTTTTTCCAATTTGTCTAACCCTTCGTTTGGGTTCATCTGATCCTATCGTTTGGCCCCACTTTTGATCCTACAGATGATAGAATTTGTCTTCAAGGTTTTCATGAAGGCTGTAGATCTTGAAGTTCCCTTTGGAACCATCTAAAGAAAACCTTAATTCGATTGCAAGATATCTTCTGTGTACTATTTATAACCTTCTTATGATCACTATTTATCTTGTATTGTCTGGTCCAATTTTGACCCTTTAGACGATAAAATCTCACTTCAATGTCTTCATGAAAGTTGTAGATATTAAAGTCTTGTTTCAAATCCCTAAGAATAATCTTGATATGACATCTTTAGATTAAATTATGCCATTTGTCCCGAACCAGGTTCAATATGATGGAGGACGAAACCTTGTTTGATTCCTTCAGCCCAATTTTTATTATCTGACCTATAAACGACGTGATCCTTAAGACAATAGATTTCTCACACATTGTGCTACCTCTTCACAAAAATTGGAGGCATTCCGAATTGATTGAAAAAAGGTTTTGATTGAAGGAAAGTGAAGGAATCTGTCGGAGTAGAATGAACTGGTGTATTTTACTGAACATGCTTCGGCATTTTGAATCTATCTGGATCTGTAAGGTTCCAACTAAGATAATTTTCAATGTGGAGTAAACTAGAGACATAGGTTTACAAATTATATGAAGAGGACAAATTTTGATTCAGCCTCTAAGATGTTCAATATCTAGATGGAAGTTGAGCATAGAATATTTGCTTCAGTATAAGAATGATTCGGAAAATAGGGCCCAACACTTACGGTATCAGTGAATGAAGATGAACCGAGGATGACTAATGAGGATCAATTGGAATAACCATACATGGTAATAAGCATAAGCATACGTTTTATGACTCCAAATGTTAGACTCCAAAAGCGGGGTCCAACATTAGCGGAATTGTTGGGGTTAATTTGGTATTTTGCATTAATTATATTATGCATGCACAAATATACATTAATCATGGCCCAAAATTCCAAATGAATTAAAATGACATTCATCTACATGGAATATGATAAAGGTGTGGTTAAATTGTAATTAATGAAAATGGAAAAGAAGGAACCAATAAGAATTAACCACTTGTCACTATACATACCATAAACTTGTCACTCCACACACGATAAGTTGTACATAAACATATGAAGAGGGTGAATGGGGTCGACCTAGCACTTAAAATTTTAGAATTTTGAGCTCTTTTTTTCACCGAAAATTCACACTAAATTGATCTCAAAAGGGGATTTCGAAAGATACATAAGAAATTGGTGAATTTGAAGTCTAAGGTAAGTTAATTTCATATACTGACGGTTAACTGCTTCCTCATCTCCTTTTCATCTACGGTCTTGTTGTAGGTATACAATTGTTGAAGATGATTTTTGAATGGACATGTTATGTATAGAGAGGAGAAGACTAAATACAAAGGCAAAGGGAAACAAGTGGAGTGAGGAATTTGATCACTCCTTCACAAGGTATAGGAATTTTTTATATGTTTGCTTGGATTTGTGAACGTGATATGAGAGGAATTGATAAAATAAGTGTTCCATAAGGAAATGTGATATTATTGGTTAAATTAGATGTGTTTTTGCGTCACTCTTGCATCATAAGACCGAAGATAGTTGATTTGAGATGTGTACCTCTTTGGATAGATAAGTTCCACTGAATAGACTTTTGTAATTTGGTCATATATTGTCCTATAGACCTTCAAATTAGATAATTTCAATTAGAAGTTAAACTAGAGACATAGATATAAAACTTTCATAAAGGAATCGAAATTTAATTCTTCTTCTAAAATTTTTAAATTTTAGCTTGAAATTGAGTTATAGTTGTTGTCTCTATTTTCGAATATCCTATAGTGTTTTAGGTATAACTCTCGAAATTCTTAACCAAATTGCATTAAATTTATTTCAATCTAAAATTAAGACATATGGGAACAAATGTATAAAAGACCTTAAAACTAATTCGAATTTTTTCTATATGCATATAAGAATGGTGAGTGTCTATCACGATCGTGACATGGGTGTTACAATCATGGCCCTGTCTTTTGTCATAACTAGGACATTGTTTTCGCTTATGATGTTTATCGCATCTCATCCGAACCTTTTTTGGATGTCAGTGAAGCTTAGCAAACTTAGTATAAAGGTAATATAAGACTCATCATATATGTAATGTGTATATACTTTAATGCTTTCATTGATGTATTATTGAAAGGAATATGATCATTAGTAATCGATATGTGACATAGTTGGTTATCTAATAGGGTTTGTCAGTTAAACCATATCATAGGATAATTCGGAGTTGTAATGATAGAAGGTAATAATATATTATCCTTAACTCGTTTCCGTCTTTGTAAAATTGTTACTTCATACTATCTAGTCATTGAGGAATATTGTTAGACACATTTAGTGATTAACGTATGTGGTCACACGTTTATAAGTGTAATATTTTATGTTTATGATTATTTAGTTTATTATGAGATAATTTATTAAATAGTACATAAGGATATTATTATATATTTTGCTAGCACATAAAATATAATTAATATTGAAAATTTTCTTGTACAAAATAAATTAATAAAATAAAATCGTTTTATTTTATTTCATTTTACAAGTAATAATAATTATTTAAAAAAAAGGAAAGCAAAAGATGTCAGATGGTAAAGGCATAGGTGGTTTTGTTTAGGGTTTACAAAACAAAATCAAAACAAAAGTATGCGTTGGTTGTTTTTAAAGTTTAAAAAAAATTACGTTAAAACATTTAACATCAGTGAAGAGTGATCATGATACGTGTTCATTTTTTAAAAAGTGGATAAGAAAACAAAGAGAAGAGTGAAAGGTTCATACTCGTTGTTTTTGTACAATGAAAAACAAAACGAAAACAAAAATACACTCTTTCATTTTAAGAGATAAAATTGTTTTGTTCTATTGAAGAAAGAGTTCTTTAAAATTTAACTATAGATATATCAAGTATTGAAAGTAGAATATATTTTTCAGTATACAATATATAAAGGTTTTGTATTTTCGAAGTTCAGTATTAATTAATTCTCAAAATTTTCAAGTACCTATTTTTGCATATTCTTACTATAGTATGTCTGCTAAACGCAATAGATAAACATATGATTGTAATTTTTATTTTTACTGTGTATGCGATCCTTCGTTGAAGATTGGAGATACACTCACTAAGGGCTCATGATACCTTTTTTTAAATTAGAAAATGCAAATTTTTATAAGATAAACATACAAATTAAAAACAAATTTTGGATTTAAAAATTAAGAAAAAAGCTTATTATAATGCACAATTAACATAATATTTTATTTGATTATATTGAGCATCATGTGGTACAATTACATCGAATATAGAGAAGGGAAAGGGCCGGAAACCATTCCCTTGTTTTTATTTAAAAAGCCAAGTTCGATGAAGTAGAAAAGCACACATTAGCATGACAAATTTAATTAAGTGCCCATAAAGCTGTTTATTTATCTACCTATCATAGTTTTCTTTTTCGGTAGGTTAACTAGCAGAGATAACTTAAAAGTTTGGTAGCAAACTTTTGTTTGAAGACTCTCCAAGATTATAGTTTAATGTGGCTGGACATATAGGGGAGTGTTCTATGACTCAAATGTTCCTTTGTTTCTTATTATTCTTGATATAATCACTTGAGATACCTTTTTTCTTTATTCATTGTTTCAAAATCTTCCGTTGAGGTTAGCGTGAAGTGGTCATGTTGTTGGGTGTAAGATAACTTTCAGGGTATGAGTACGAGTGGATAGTATCAAGGAGTGAATGGTGTTGGCTTCGTAATAACCTTATGTAAGACTATTGTACTATAATGAAAGTTGATTAATCCAGGTAAGAGCCCTACAAACATAGGTCATATGTGTTGAACGATGTTAACAAATTTCTTGTGATAATTTATTTGCTGCGCACTTAATTTTCCTACTTGTGATCAAATTCTGGAAATCGTAGTTGCTAACTCAGTTACTTTCTAATTAGCAATCGTTAGTTTAGTTTGAAGCAATTACGACAGAACATGAATTTTGCATAACTTTGATCTTTGGGCTTTTCAATTGGTATCAAAGCAAAGTTTACTTCATCAAAACTTGGCCTGTCAAGTTGGTGTAGATCAGTGTTCTGCACTTATGACTACTAGAGAAGGAGCGTCAATTACAAGGTCACCGCTACTAGATGGTTCTAACTGTCTTGTTTGAAAATCAAGAATGAAAGTATTTATTCATCAAGCACAAAGGACTAAAGCATGGACTTCTGTGTTGAATGGCTAGACTCATCCTATGACAACTAATGAAAAGAATGAAGCATTACTTAAAGATCCATCTAAATGGACAAAAGTCGAAAAAGAGAGAGTGCTTGGTAACTCTCAAGTAATGCATACAATTTTGAATGCTATAGATGACGAACATTTCAGTATGATATCAGTGTGTAAAGTATGAGATACATTACAAACCATACATGAGAGATCAAAATTGGTGATTACATCAAAACTTCAAATATTGACCACGAGATTTGAAGAAATTTAGATGGAGGAAAGTGAATGTGAGGCCCCAATCTATAGCCTAGTAGGAATGTGTCATGTACATGAAGATATTTGTAATGGGTGTTAACAAGTATGAAAGTGAGTGCTTAGTACAGGACCTAATCAGTATTAGCGGAATTGTTGGGGGAAATTTGGTATTTTATGTTAATTATATTATGCATGCACAAATATACATTAATCATAGGCCAAAATTCTAAATGAATTAAAATGGCATACAACTACACGGAATATGATAAAGGTGTGGATAAGTTGTAATTAATGAAAATGGAAAAGAAGGAACCAATGTGAATTAACCATTTGTCACTCTACATACCATAAATTTGTCACTCCACACACGATAAATTTTACATAAACATATGAAGAGGGTGAATGGAGGTCGACCTAGCACTTAAATTTTTTAGAATTTTGAGGTCTTCTTTACATTGAAAATTCTCACTAAATTGATCTCAAAAGGGGATTTCGAAAGATACATAAGAAATTGGCGAATTTAAAGTCTAAGGTAAGTTAATTTCATGTACTGAAGATTAAATGCTTCCTCGTCTCTTCTTCATCTAGGGTCTTATTATAGGTATATAATTGTTGAAGATGATTTTTGAATGGGTGTGTTATGTATAGAGAAGGAGAATACTAAATACAAAGGTGAAGGGAAACAAGTGGAGTGAGGAATTTGATCATTCCTTCACGAGGTATGAGAATTTTTTATTTGTTTGC
>JAOTIZ010018628.1:0-10426 GCA_027123425.1 Erythroxylum panamense | reverse complement strand
AGCATCATCAAGGAGAAGAAAGTCACCTGTCACCCTTAGGTTTTCTTTTGCGGTCTCCAGTACTAAAATTAGCCATACTGTACTGGCAGTGCACCTGAGTTACAGTCACGACAACAACAATACCTCCCAGCATGAATCCTGCTGATCACACAAGTATTCAATAACCAAATCATGCAATCCAAAAAAACTAAATATTCCTACAGACAAGTACAAACTTACTGCTTACCAACACTTGATCATTCATCTGTTTTTTGACTGTGAGTATTCCAAACCGATTTGGAGCCGCATTGTGCATTTGATTGATCTGTTTCCACCCTCTTATGGCTGGAGTGACGTTTTAGCTCTCTTAATTGGGGATAATCGAGCAGGGCTGTCTGAGGGTCTCATAATCCGGACATCCTTTCAGCAGGTAATATACCATATCTGGCGGGAGTGGAATCGGCAGATCTATAAGCAACTGGAGAGACCAAAGTATGAATTAGCTGATAATATAGTTAATGTTATTCGTGACGTTCTTATTGCTTCTGGAAAACAAGGTGGTTTGAGTTTGGCTATGCGTAGGCGTTGGCATCTGTAGTTTGGGGTTGCTTTTGGGCTAGTTTTGACAGAGGTCTTTTGAACAAGCCTCCTTTTTGTGATTGTATCTCGTCTCTTTTCCTTTTTAGGCTTGTACATGGTGGCTCTATAGTTTTTTGAGTAATATATTTTCTTTAAAATTTCAAAAAAAAAAAACACTTGATCATTCATCTGTTGGCTCCTATTCTGTACCTGCACGAGGAGAAGTAACAAAAAACTCAAGAACTCAACATGGACCAACTCAAACTTCCACCAACAACAATAATATAGCAAACCTTCCACGAGCCGAAAATTAATAGCATACCTCTCTAGGCCCATATACTGCTGCAAGTACTTTAGTGTTACCCATCTCAAAAACAGCAGAACTGCAGGAAAGGAGTGAAAAAACCAACAAACCAATGTTTCCCTTCCAAAAGTCAAGCCAAAAAGAAAAAAGAACCAAACTTTAGGAAGATCAAACAATACCCATCAGCTTTAGATACAGTACCGATCTGTGCTCTAAGTTGCCTCATCTGACATCATTGCAAAAGTGAATAAAAATCAGTTAACCATGTTGACAGAACCCGTAAACTGAAAAACCCAAAGCGAGATAGAGAGTATACTTCCATTGGACGACGACCATCAAGTCGGAGGCCTTCGGGACTTATGTACTCCATCTCCGCCGACCACTGGTAGCGAGTGACTGGTATAGAAACAGAGGGAAAATCTCACTAGGATGAGATTTCTAATATAAAAACTAAAAACAAAAACATGTATATTGTCTCAAATTGGATTTTGAGTCATATTGATTTACTTTCTTGATTCAATTTATATAGAATTTACTCCTGCGAATTTGTATAGAATTTAGGTTTAGCCAAATCACAAATTCATATATGACATGCATATAACTTCTGCAATATAATGATTTCGAAAATTATAAAATCATCATTTGATTCCAATTAAAAAAAACGAAGTTTTGAGAAACACCTCTGACTAGTTTCTAAATGTAAAATGAAGCTTTAGTTCGTTGCAGGATTTAAAATTGAGAATGACAATTCACTTCTTTTTCTTAGCACCACCACCGACTCTACAAGAGACATCATCAAAGGAGAAAGTGACAAATTTGTACAAATAAGCTAGGCAGAAGATGCTTAAAAATTGGAATTCAAATGCTTGATTAATTCAATAATCACGTGGAGAATCCTAACTTATCATTCAAGAGATCCAAAAAGTATTCTCTCAGTTCACCATACCAACTTAGAATCTAAACATTACAATTAGTAGATCAAAATATAGGAGATTGAAATCTCAATCAACTTTGTCCTTTGCGATTAGATGGGCATGGAGGCAATTTCTTCTTGGTGACAATGTTGTTCAGTCCCACAAAAAGACCTGTATTAGGCTGTTTCAGAGCCATTACCTAACACCAACAATACTTATTTGGACTATAAACCAAAAGTATTCAATCAAGGAAGCCCCTAAAAGTAAAGATAAGTTTTATTTTTAGTTCTTACCACTATATAACTAAAATGCTTTGAGGATTAATGGGTTATCAAAGATTATGCTACAAACTAGTCAGCTAACAGGTTCCAATAGGACATCAAACAATTCATATAACAACTCTTTTAAACTTTTCAAATCAAAAAAGTAAAACAAAATCTATCATAAAAGATTGCAACCAGAGAATACCTTTCTCGCATCTCATTCAACTAGATTCATCAAAATTTAATATATTGACATTGTTAAACAAAAACAAAGAAGAAAACAAATGTTTGTCTTAATTAATTGTTACAAAACTCCCCTGTATATAACTCGAGGAGATGACCAGTTTACTCTGGTAATCCCCTTTATAATCAATTTCCTGACAATAGTAAAAAAAACTTTATAATCTCCTTCTTGACAAAAACACCAGTCTTTGTTTCTAGTGGTGAACTAAGAATTGGAAGGACTGACACTTTTGTTTGTTGAAGTAGTTAATTAAAATCACTTGTCAAAAGAGGAAAACCACGTGACTGTTCCCACAAAACTACAGACGCTAGTGGTTTAACCCCAAAACAACACAGAAAAGTAGAGAGAGACAGAGGAGCAAACACAAAACTTGGGTACTTTGACCCAATTTTAGACCCATTCTCCGTACAGTTTATGATCTTAATCATATATATCCTGCATACTCACATTTGCTGTGTTCCAAAGAAATAGACAAGTACTTTCTTCCAATCAGGTTGAAAGCCCCACTTCCCCGCTCACTTACCATACAGAAACGCAAAAACCAAAAATCCAGAATTACAGAAACGCAGAAAAAGAATAAACTAGAAAAGCAAAAAAAAAAAAACGATAAACCCAGAAAAAAATCAGATGTTGATGGAAAATGAGAATCAGGAAAACCAGAAAAATAACACAATCCGATGAAAACAACTTTCAATACAATCAGAAAAATATCAAATCAGTTTCGAAAACTCACCTGTTGAAAAGCCCAAGCTTAATTTCGCTTCCTGCATGGATAGAAAAGGGGAAAGTTAGCAAAATTTTCAATTTTGGAGAAGAATAACAAACCCATCTCCGCCGACCAAGGGCAAAAAAAAATTGGTTAATGATCCACCGAAGGTGGGTAGCCTTAACCGAGTGTGTCGATAACAGGTAAGCTCGAAAGCTCCTCCCGTCCCTGTCAGGGGAGATGCCAACATTCTCTCCTTTCTCCGAACACGAGCCTTCGAGTTTTTTGCACGCAATATAAAGATGAAATGCCAACAGTAAACTAGCGATATGGGATATTATATAATCTACCCTTTAGCAGGGTGGGGACATAGACTACCCTTGATTCGGAAGTTGCCTGCAACTGTTGTGAAAGAACTCGAACAAGATTTGAAGCAGATGATCATGATTGTTCAACATCCTTTTCTGACTGTTGTGCATGCTTGCATCAAGTAATCGCATTTCGCTTTTGCCTATAGCAAATTTGTAATTCAGTATTGTCAACTTTTCATGTAGTTTACTTTATGTTGGTACTATTGATTTCACCTGTAGTTTAATTCAGTATTTTCATGATTGTATACAAAATCCAGCTAACGGAGGTATTTCTGCCTATGAGAACGTAGTAACGGAGAAGGTAATAGCCAAAATATATAGAATTCGTTTAGGATAGAGCGTGGGTTTCCCGTAACGCTAAGCTAAAACTGTGGCGAATGCATTTATCGTATAAATAACGCTTGCTAACTTTAATGTATAAGTTAATACGGAAAATTAAAAAATGTTTAATTTAATTATAAAAATTTTAAAATTTTGTAATTAAATGTATAATAAATATGGAAATTTTTAAAATTAGTAATTAAATTATAAATAATTTAAATATGTAATGAAAAAAATGTCATATTAAAAATATAAAAGTTATAATATGATAAATGAATAAGTGAAATTAGCAAGTAAAAATTTGGGATGAAAATTTAAAAAAATTAAGTAATGTATATTGTAACATGCATGTTATAAATGTAAAAAAATATAAATTAAATAAGAAAATTTAAACATAATAAGTTTTAAATAAATAATTATGACCATTTCATGATAAATAAATCAGAAAATTTATCTCATCATAACATCTCTTGCAAATAAATGAAAAAGTAAAATTAGCAAGTAAAAATTTGGAACGAAAATTTAAAAAATTAAGGTAACGTATAACGTAACGTGTATGTTATAAATGTATAAAAAAATATAAATTAAATAAGAAAACTTAAACATAATAAGTTTTAAATAAATAAATAATGTGTAATTTAACCATCCAAATATATAAATAAATATTGTTAACTTTGAATATTTGAAATGAATTAGTAAAATTAGTTAGTAAAAGTTACGAATGAAAAAATATTGTAAATGTATAGTTTGATGTAAATTAGTTAGCTTGGGAGGTTAACTTTGGAAGAAAGTATTCTCTCATGCATTATAAAATTAGAATTCTATAATCTATTGAAATAAATTAAATTAAATTAAAATAATTAATAATAATAATAATAATAATATAAAAATAGATATTATTAATTTGTAGTAATTTAAATGCACTATCAAAAACACGACGGTGACTTTGAAATATAATAAATTTGCACCATCATGCTTAAGCACGATCGTGCATTTGAAATTCTTAGTGAACAATATTGCTTCTTTTAATCATAACTTCTTTAGATATCCAAATGACTTTAACTCTTGAATCATCAGACTCATAAGTCATTATTGTATATCTAATTAATAAATAAATTATATATAAATTTAAATTAATTAAAAATGACAAAATATGTAAGCTAATTAGTCAACAATACTAAATATTAATTAATCTATTAATTTTATTAATTAAAAAATATTATTTAATAAATAAATAAATTTATTATATTATAATTATTAACAATTAAATCAAAATTAACTAATTAGTTAATTATATTCTAAAGAACAATTTTTTATTGCTATTAAATATATTGTAATTAATAGTATACAAGTGAATTCTTCATCGCTTATTATCTGAGGCTGATGGTTAAGCAACAAATAAGTGAATTCAACAAACTTCCAAAAAGGGAAAGTGGCTAAGTTGAATTATGTTCTAAATCTAAAATGCCACATGTCAACCAATTATTCATCAATCACACTAAAAGACTAGAGCTAAAGCGACCTGATAATCAGCAAATTCAATTGCCATTTCCTTTAAGGTTTTGTCCGCAGGTTGCAGCAACTTATGTGCCTCTGCCTCCTGCAATCCAATAGCAATGTCATAAGCATTTATATTGTTTTAGATGTTTCTTTCCAGAGTTTGAACAATTAGGTTAGCAAACAAATGGCAGTAAAGAACCCAGGAGATAACAGTCATATAATTAGTAAGGTAACTTCCATAGCATTAATTTGGCATAACAAACACATATACAAACATCAAAGTGATGCAATATTTTAAAATTGCAAGTAACTTTTGACTATGTTGGACACGGGAAAAAGGAAAGGAAGGTCAAACCACAGGCTAAATATACTTGCCCCTTGGTTTCAACTCTCAAATAATTATAATTGTACATAAGAGACAATTAAGAAAACGAAGACAGATGCTCATTTTTGACAATATTGTGCATCCTCCAGAATCAGGTAGCAACACAGATAAATGGGCACCACAAAAATAACCAATTAACCCCAACTTGTTGATTCTTCTCTGACAACGCTAGAGGTAATGTGTGTGAAGCAATAAATAGTAAGAAAATGTTTGCGATATCACATGAAATTCAACATATTGTCAAGTCCATATCACAAGCATCACTAAGATATATTCAGCAACTAAAGTTGTCCACCGAATTGAATTAGTGGTTAGTGAAAGAACATAAATATCCCAGTACAGAATCACATTAGATTCAAGAATAAAATGTTTCCGACAGAATTGTAAACATACTTGTGCTGGAGCTCATTTCTTGCTTCAATCAAACAATTGGTAAACTCTCCAACCTGCATTACATACGAGGAAAATAACTATAATGTTGCAAGCGAATCTGTACTCAATTCATTCTTTATAAATTATGCAATTACCAACTTCTCGGATCCATGGCTTAAAAAATACGACTACTTTAAGGAGCAATGGAGCAATTCAGTTGATGCACAAATCTAATAGCTCACACATCATCTAGTAGCCAACAATCCTACTGTGCAGTATATAAGTCTATTTGAATATGCACTAATCCATTTGTAGCTAGTGGCCTAAGGTTTGAAACTTGTACAAAACTCTTTCAAGCTAAATGCTCCTTCCATCGTATTTCCCTCCGTAAAGAAGATGGACCACTACAAATGGTGAAACTAAATTTCCATCTTAAGGATAATATTAACTTAGCACTGAAGCGCAAAGGCTATTCAGAAACCAATGAAGATCAAAATACATAGATTCTACTGCATCTACACATATCAGGAAGATGCTATATGAAATAGCTGTTTGGCCTTTCTTAGTGTCAAAATCAGGCAAGAATATTATTATCGCTCATAAAGAGATGCATTACTTACTAAATTCCAATTCGCTCTAAGTCATAACAAATGGATCACAGTGAGGGTCATGTTAACATTCCCAGAACATGGAGCTAAGGTCAAAACTTAACAGCGACTACGTGCAATAGAACTCTACATCAGGAATGGTCATAAACCATAATATAAATCGACCAATCATAACCTTCAAGCAGAAAAATAGTGCAGATTTACCACCTTCTTGTATCAGCCATCTACAGCCGCAAGTTATGCGTGTTAGGATTGACAAGTGCCTTGGCAAAGTAATTGCGAATCTCAAGTATAACAAGCTGCATTAAATGGAAGTGCCTGAAAATTTCATCATTCAACATTAGATCTCTATGGTTAATGAAAAATTAAGAGCTTGCCTCTTATCAGCAAGATAAATGCTCCTCCCCATTTCAGAGGAAAAAGATGTTTGGAACTCTATTAAAACAGGCCAGATAGCTTGATTCTACCTAGGAAGTAAAATACCAGTTATCAAAAGAAACAACTATTTAATATCACTAATTAATTTGTTCAACTGTCGGATAAGCATTAGTAAAAAATAGAAGCAATTTAATGCAATTAGTCAAAAATAGTATTTGGTTCAATAGGAATATGGAAAATACAGGGAGTAGAGATATACCCAGGCCTGCCACTCAATTTATCAAACTGCTCCAGGATAAAGAAAATGCACGTATGTCTCAAAGAATTTGCATGAAAAGCTTCTGAGAGCTCATACATGCTTGCGACATTTTCCAATGATATATCCTACAGAGAGGAAAGATAAAAAAGAAATGTTAAAATGGATAGTGAGTGAGACCAGCTGTTGCAAGTATACTCTTTTACAGCTTTGAAACAGAATAAACATATAAAGAATAGATTTATAGCTCTCCTGTGCAATGGTGTACTCGCAGAGATGCTTAAGTCCCTCTAAGAGATACTGATCAGCAACCCTTAAGAGATCTTGTGCAATATCTAATGTAACATCAACTGATCCAGTATATATAAATCTGTCAAAGACAAAATCATTAGAGAATTTATTTCAGCTCAAACTTTATCACAAACATGAAAACTCATCAAACCTCATCGTCAACTCAAAAACCTCCCATCGAATGTTTGGGATTTCAATATCTCTTGCATCTTTCTCTTGCGTCACATGCAAGAAAATATTAGTTTAGATGAGGAAACCAATTCTTTGTTGTTATAAGTTACTAGTCAAGAAATGGATAAATTTGAATTGAAACTCCGAATTTATCAGTTTAAAGTCAATCATCTGCTAAAATTTTCCAGTTTACTCAAGAAATGCAATGCTCAGAGCAATCACAGTTCACCCTTCCCAGGCCCTGGGATTGTATGAATACTTACCCCATATCCACCATCAAACATTGCACGAAAGCCATCTGATGATGCAAGGAGGCAAATCCTATGGGCATAAAACCGCCTACCTGCAAATTATGGCATGCAGTTGTCATGAGAGTTCATGCTAAAGTAAGAAAAAACATCGTTCTTTTATAAGAGCTCAAATGTCAAACATAAAAACAGACAACTTCAAGATTGAATTTTGAAGTATGACACCAACCTTAAAACCCTTGTAAACAAGGCCCTTATTAAAGAGCTGAGAAAAAACCCACCAAACACTTTCCATAAACTTCAAGTCCATAGTCTTGTAATTTTTCTTAAAATCAACTGCACACAAGTTAAGATTAGTAAAACATTTTTCCAGCAAAAGTTCAAAGATGATCTCATGTCCTTTTCAATCAATGTGAAGATTAAGGTGCCATACTTGCCTGGAGAAAGTATGAAAATGTGAATTTGCACGCAAAGATCAGTAACCAAAACAGGACATACTTGCAGCAGTTAGAGGAAAATTTTAGTAAACAACAAGGTTGGGGCATAATGTGGGTTGTAAAATAGGAAGAACTATTTATATCAGTCTAACTGAAGCAATCCAAAGCATACACATCTCCACATAATACATATTCACCCATATTAATGCTTACAACTATTAAATGCAAACTGCGATATCCGTAAAGATTAAGAATTAAATAGATCATAAGATTTTCACAAACACATGAGTCAACACACAATATAACAAACACACGCAACTTTTTTAAGTTCAATTCATCAAATATATTGAATTCATATGCATTAAATCAACTGCTCGCAAGTTACGATTATGTAAAACATTTTTTCCAGCAAAAATTCAAAGATGATCTCATGTCCTCTTCAATGCTGCACAATAACACGCCTAGATGGTGGTGCACCTGAGACTTTCACACCATCCAGAAACTTCCATTTACCATGTCTACACCACAATAAATGAGATGCCAAATATTTGCATAGTAACCAGAAAAAAAAGAAAAGCAATGACTTAAAATTGGAACTAAGAACTCCAACCTTGTATCAACTAACTGAACCACTCGAACAAACATGTGAGTGTCATGGTAAGGAAGCGCACATAGAATCAAATCCTCACCAATGTACACGTGAACCCTGAAAAACACCCACAATTGTTAAAGAGCAATCATAATATTCTCAACACACAAAAAAACTCGATTCAAAGGGTGAAAACTTACTTTCAACTGAATTCTTAATCATTATCCAAATATACAGCAGGTGAGAAGTAATAAATAACAATTCCATTAGAAGACGACAATATAGGTAGGATATCTATCTATAACAAAAGGTAAGAAACTATAACATGCCATCATGGCATATTCCAATAATTTGCATATGCTAACAACTAGACATTTAACTGCAAGAAAAGAGAGAAAATATGATAAGCCACAGACTAAGGTGACAAATTTTTTTAAAAAAAGAAGGAAAGTTACCGAATCTAGAAGTGCCAATATTAATACAGTAGCAAAAGAAAAAAAAAGATCCTACTGGAAAAAAGATTAATATCAAAGCTCTAAAGGAGAAAAGGAAAAGCTTAGGTATTTAGAACCTCCAGCATGTAGTACTAAGTTACATGAAACACATATAAAATCTTAAACCACCAAATATCGGTCTCATTATATACAACACCCTATGTGAACTGCATTGATGGGAGAGCTTCAATTGAGCTAGAATCCATTGCTACAGTTCAATGCTTCCTTTTTTTGAACAATTAAGAGATTCAAACACCAAAATCAAATATGTAATGCACAACTAACTTACAATAACATCCGCACAAAAAAATGTTAACAAATCCAAGGTGGATACAGAATATTTCACCAGAAACTCATGAAAAAGCATAGCGAATTGGAAACTTAATGATCTAATTTTAGTCGAAAGGAAAGGATGATCATCTAAACATCAAAACAGAGGTAGGAAGCGGAAATAGCGGATGGAAATTGACAGAAAGCTGATACCTTCCCTCGAGTATATTATGCGCTGAAGACAACTGAAAATGCCCAGAGAGCAACTGTACCCACCCAAAAGACACCGATAAAAGATATCACTCTTGGACAAATCAAAGAGATAGATCCCAAATTGAAGCACAGTTTAAACTGGAAATGGAGGCAAACCAAAAATTACCCAGATAACACAAACGGAAATAAAAACCCAAAAACCCTAGAAACGAGAACCCATACCTGCAAGAGAGAGAAGGCCAAACAAGATTACGATTAGCGAGCCAGTCATAGAGAACAGGAACAAGAGCTTTCCACTGAGAGTACTTGTCGTCGACGGAATGTTGCTGTGACCTCTTTCCGTCCTTCATCTTGCCAGCACTCTGTTGTTGCTGTTGTTCCTTTTCGTCCTTAGGCTTAGGCTTAGGTTTGCAGGATTATAGATTCTCCAAGATGCCCATGTATTTTGTCCAAATGTGAAATCCGAAGACAAATTCCCTTTTCCAAGCATAAGCTTGCAATGCTTGACGCTTCCTTTAAATGGTTCTGTTGAG
>JAOTIZ010018617.1:0-10428 GCA_027123425.1 Erythroxylum panamense | reverse complement strand
TGTAAACCTATAAATACAGGGATTATTGGAGTGATTGATATAGATGAAGAAGAATAAAAAGAGTGTTCCTCAACTTTTTTTTTACGTTTTTGTTATTTCTTTAGTTTAGTTTTACTTAAAAATTCCAACAATATCTGCATATGTTTCCATCAAAATTTGAAACAAAATCCTTCATGAACATGAATAGTAATGAATCAATACTTTATGCTCCAACAGAATTCTTGAGCCCTGTGAAACTTCTACGAACAATAAAATCTGTATCCAAGTAAACACTTTCATACTTATACAAAGTTGCGATTCTGATAAGGTTTGATAGATTCTGAAGAATTGGAATTTTGCCAGGGTCTTTGTGGCCTTCTTGAGCTCGGTAATGCCGGGTTATTATGTTGATTTTTGTCGGGATGTGTGGAGGACTCAATTGAAAAGAAACTCAAAATACAATATATTGATTGTAATATTTTACAAACAACATTGACACAAACTCTCCACTCACTCACGGCACCCACCTCACTTTCACTCATTAATGCTGCTCACACACTTACAGTTAAGGTTTTCTAGATATTATTCTAGAATATTATGGAAGAGTTGTATAGTAAAATATTATTTATGTATATAGTACAATATGAAGACTCTAGAGAGATCAAGAGAGATGTCAGGGACTTCTTAACACCCCCCCTCACCGACTACTCTCTTCTTTTTGATTTCATACTAAGTTGCCTTCTAAATTCTTCAAATTTTGTTTTGTTGATTCCTTTGGTAAATAAGTATGCAACTTGGTCTTTTGTCTTTGCATATTTCATCTCGAATTGTCCTTATAGTACTTTTTCTCGAGCAAAGTGATAGTGTACCTCTATGTGCTTAATTCTTGCATGAAACACCAAAATTTTTGCTACAAGTATTGCCGATTGATTATCACAATGTAGCTCCATTGGATAATCCATTGATTGATGGAGATCCACCCTTAGCTGCTTTATCCATTCACCTTCTTGTGCTGCCATTGCTGCTACACGGTACTTAGCTTCAATAGTTGATAAAGAGATTGTTGGTTGTCTTTTGCTACACCAGGAGATTGCTCCACTCCAACAACAAATGCTATGTTAGGTTGTGTTATTGACAGATAAATCAAGCTTCCCATAAGTTGTCGATACATTGTTGGATCTTCTAACTCGCGACCTTATTCTAAACAAAGTTTAATATTCACCTCCATTGGGGTGGAAACTGGTTTATAGTCAATCATTCCAAACTTGTATAACAAGTCTTTAGAATACTTTTGTTCGCACAAGAATAATCCTTCTTTGACTCGTTCTACTTCAAGCCTAAGAAAATGCTTCAACTCACCAAGTTCCTTCATTTGGAAGCGCACCAAGAGATTACTTCGAATCTACTAAACTTCTTTTTCATTATCACTAGTAATGATAAGATCATCCATGTAGACAAGCACTATTGCCAACTTTCTATTCTCATTTTTCACGAGCAAGCTTGAGTCTGCTAAAGCCATTGTGTATCCACTTTGTATTAAGAATTTAGCAATCTCACCGTACCATACCCTTGGCGCTTGCTTTAACCCAAAAAGGGCCTTCTTTAGTTTACATACATAGCCTGCATGAGCTTTGTTTTCAAATCCCTAAGGCTGCTCCATATATACTTCTCTGTCCAATTCTCTATGTAAGAAGGCATTCTTTACATCCATTTTCCAAAGTTTATTTATTAGCTGCAAGGGCAAGTAGGACACATATTGTTGTGATCTTTGCTATCGGACTAAATGTTTCATCATAGTCTAGTCTGTACTCTTGAGAAAACACTCATGCAACTAATCGAGCGTTATACCTTTCAATTGTTCTGTCTAGTCGTCTTTTTACCTTGAAAACCCACTTGTAAGAAACTGGTCGTGCATTCTTAGGTTGTGGCACTAAGTCCCAAGGTTGATTATCTCTTAATGCTTGAATTTCTCCATCCATTGCTTTCTTCCAATCTAAGCTTTGTGATGCTTTTTCATGGCTTGTTGGCTCAACTACATCATTTTCGTTCGTTAATGCTGCATTTGCATACATGGGATCCAATCTTCTTTTCCTAATTGACCTGCATAAAGACTGTTAAAGAACTCCTTGTTCTTCTAGCTTTTCTAACTGACTTGATCTTTCTCCTTTAGGAGTTGTACAATGTACTCCAATTTGCCATAGACTTCTCTTTGATAATGTGTCAGTAATTTCTACCAACTCTTCTATTGATCTTACTTCTTCAACTGACTCATGTGATTTGTGAAGCTCAAATGACCCCTTGAACTATTTCTTGTAGCTCTTCCTCTATTGCTTTAGAATCAGGTACAAACAGCTTGTGGCGACCACCATGACAATGCCTCGTCGAACACCACATTTGTAGATACAAAGCATCGATTTGTTATTAGATCACAACATCTCCACCCTTTTCGTTCACTATCATATCCCACGAATATGCGTTGAATTGCCTATTTATCAAACTTACTCCGCATGTGGTCTAGTACAAAAGCATAGCAAACACAACCAAAGACTCGAAAATGATTGACTGTGGGTTTGATATTCCATAACTTTTCAAATGGTGAGATAAATTGCAGTTGAGCTTAAGGCAATTTGTTGATAACATGTGCTGTTATTTTCATACATTCGACCCAAAATCTAGGTGGTACATTTTTGGCATGTAGCATACTTCTGCATATTTATGCCAACTGACGATTTTTCTTTTCAGCAATCCCATTTTGTTATGAGGTGCTAGAGCAACTAAACTGCCTACGAATTTTATTTTCTTGTAGGTAGTAGGAAAAATATTTAGATGTGTATTTTCCTCCATTGTTTGTATAGAGGCATAACTTTCCTCACTCTACTTCTTTTTGCACTTTTTCTTTGAACTTCTTAAATTTGATTATTGCCTTAGACTTTTCTTTCATAAAGTCAACCTATACATACCTTGAATAATTGTCAGTAAAAGTAATTATGTATTGAAATCCACTAATGAATGGTTGTTTCAGTCGTACAAAAATGTAATAGTGGATCAACTCAATTAGCTTTGTATGTTGATTGTTCGTAAGAGAGTTGATGTGCTTTTCCATATTAGCATCCGACATATATTGTATCATCACGAACATCTAGCTGAGGAAGACCTTTAAGCAAGGACCTATTCATTATTGCCTTCAGCTTATGATAACTCACATGCCCAATCCTTGCATGCCACATATCAAGTGTCTTATTTTTCCTTGTCTTATTTACATATGCCATTTATGCAGACATAACATGGACAGACTGCAAGCATTGCCCTTCCATGGTGGGTGTACTTGTTGGCTTTAAACTTCGATACACCTTAACATCTTTTAGACTAAAAACTACATAATTTCCTAAAGATGTGATTTGTGAAACAGAAAGTAAATTTTTCTTCATATTTGGCACATGGTAAACATTGCTAACTCCACTTTGTGAGGATTATATTGAGGCGCTATTATGGTCTGGCCAATGTGAGTGTGGCAGCTTAGAATTATTTGCTGTGACAACAACCCATCTTCTATTATATTCTGCTAGATTGATTAGTTTTTCTTTATCTCTTGTCATGTGGTTGGAGCACCCGAAATCAACAATCCAATCATCATTGTAGTTGATGAGCTTATCCTTCATCTTTACGAATGCAAATTCTTCCATTTGCTCATCCATGCATGATGTTGCAATCTCTACATTCTCTTCTACTACTACAGATGCTTGAAAATCCCATTCTTCTTCACTGTCCTTATCATTCCGGTTAGAGGTTACAACATTGCCTTCAACTCTTTTAAATCGGCAGTCCTTAGCGAAGAGTCATCTCTTGCCACAATTGTAGTATTGGTTGTTATGCCATCGATACTTTTTGTCTTCATTATTTCGAACCTGTAGAGCTCCCCCTTGTTGAGAACATCTTCTTTCTTTGTTTTTCCATTGGCCATCCAGCGACTTCCTTAGATTATCATAACCATGTCCCGTAACAAATTTGCCTTTTCCTTTATATGCCCTTTGTTTGCTGAATAGGGCGTTCTCCTCATCCTTTAATGAGACTTTAGACATTTGGTTGTCTAAGGTCTCTTGATTGACAATAATATTTTCCAACTATGTAAGGGTTGGTTCTTTTGGACAACCACGAGTTGCAGTGACAATAGCATTATATTCTGGCTGTAAGCCATGAATAATGATTCTCCTCATTCTAGTCTTCGTAATTGCATTTTGAGGATCTAATTTTAAAATTTCTTTACAAAGAGATTTAACTTTTGTGAAATATTCACTTACCAACACATTTTGTTGTGAGACTGATAGGAGCTCATTTTCTAACCGTTGAACCTTTGTGTCATTTGCCCTGGTGAATAGTGTTGCAAGACTGTCTCATGCCTCCTTAGGTGTTTTTGCATCCTTGATGCGGTGAAGTAGGCTATCCTTAATGTCACAGATAGTATGTACATAGAATTTCAGCTTTAATCTTCCATTTATTTAATTGTTTTGCGTCTGTGGGTGCTGTGGTATTGTCACCACCAATAATATTCCATAAGTCTTATCCAACAACTGACTTTAAGACTTTCTATAATTTTCTAGATATTATTCTAAAATATTATGGAAGAGTTGTACAATAAAATATTATTTATGTATATAAGATAATATGAAGACTTTGGAGAGATCAAGAGAGATGCCAGTGACTTCTTAACATATTATTCAACAGAAAGGTTACTCAAGATGTAACTGCTGAAATCTTAAAGCCAATATCAACTAATGGTTTTAATCCGACGCGTGGGTACATATATATATGAATTAATTTTATATATGAGCTATCATAAGGTTAGCCCGGTTAAAGTGATCTATTAAAGTTAAAGACTTCGAGTTATATGACATCTAATAAAATATGAGCTTTAATATATAGAGACCCAATAGTCTTATTTCTATTTTATAATGGGATAAAATAGAAATAAGCCAAATTATATAAAGTATTAAGGTTATGGTCCCTAAGTAATATGAACGATTGTCTTTTTCATATCCCATCAGTCAAAAGAGAGACAGTTCTTGATAGAAAATAGACATGCATATTGACTTGGAAGATGAATAACTGCAACACTCATGAATCATGTTGTTCTCATGGATTCAGGTATGCTTTCGTGACATATCTAAATATTCTTGATGATTTAACATGATTGTTTATATGATAGGTGATGGTTTTCACACTAAGGAATTAAATCCTATCAATACAAAGCTGTGATTATGATAAGTTTGATAGATTCTAGAGAATTGGAATTTTGCAAGGTCTTTGTGGCCTTTCTTCAGCTCGTCAAACCAAGCCTCTGCTAGGGTATTATTCAACAGAAAGGTTACATGGTGTGTAACTGTTGCAATCTTAAAGCCAAGATCAACTAATGGTTTTAGGATTTTGAAACCTTGTTTAGAGCCCATGGATTTTGATAGAATCATTAAGCACCCATCAGGATGAGCTTTGAAAAGACTCTCCAGGGACATGAACTCTTTTCCTCCAAAAGACATTGGTCGCAAGAACCACGTCATGAGGAACTGAACTTTGCCCTTCCTGTCAAAGAATTTTAGAGCTATACTATGAAATCCCTTGTTTAAGGAGTCTGAACTCTTAAATTTTGTCAGCTCTTTTCGAATTGACTCAATTCTTTTTTAGTTTCGGGACGCCAATGGGATGAAGTTGATGAGTATCCTATGACGATTCATAACTTTTTTCTTGCAAAACATCATAAACTTGTTTGAATATGTTTATAATGTTGGAAAAAATAGAGACATAAAAGACTACAAATGAAAAACAAAGAAACAAATAAAAAAATACTGTAAAAGATATATTATTCAATAGAAACAGTGCTATTTGTAGGCACTTTACAAACTCAACAATCTTAACAAAATGCTCAACAAACCCAGCAAAATGCTCACTCTACCTATGGACTCGGTAATGTCCTATAGAGTAGGAATAAAACACAACTAAATTAAGACTTATTCAAACCTAAAAATTTTGAATCATTTTTCAATAGTACCCTTTGATTCAAAATGTCATGATCGATGTAGGTATTGGTATGCGCATGGTTGTAGAGATGTCTTCTATATAAACATAAACATGGTTGTTTGCATGGTCATAGGCATAAACATATTTGTCAGGGGACATATTCTGATATGGATGTAGGCATAGTATGTTAGAATAACTCATCATTCCTCGAAAGTGGACATCTTTTGTGAGGCATTTTTACAAACTTTCTCTATATGTCCCAATTGACCGCATCTGTTGCATTTAATGTCCGGTCTCCACCAACATTTATAATGAGGGTGGTTTGTTTTTTTTTACAATAAGGACAAACCGAATGATCATTTTTTTTCATGTTTGGTTGTTTCCTCCTTCACTTAAAATGCCTTTTCTTCATGCTTTTTAACCGTTCTATTGATTCGTGACTCGTGAGCTTGAAGGGACCCCATCAGTTCATCTATTAAAGGAATTGATAAATCCTTAGCTTCTTCTATAGCAGCTACTACATGATCAAATTTTGGCGTCAAGCTCGTCAAAATTTTTGCAACAATTGTTTCATCAGAAATTTGTTCACCATAAGAGTGCATTTGACTGACTATTATCATTGCCCTTGACAAAAAATCAGCTATTAATTCATCATTTTGCATAATCAAGGTTTCAAAGTCTTGTCTTAGTGACTGTAATTTTACCACTAGGACTCTTGCATTACCTTAAAACTCCTTTTGCAATATTGACCAAGCTTCCTCTGATGTAATTGTTGCTGCAATTCTTGAAAAAATAGTGTTATACATTGCTTGTTGGAGAATGAACAGTGCTTTGACATCCCTCTTCTTAGTTTCCTTCAATCTCCTCTCTGTTTCCTCATCTGGTTCTAGTATATCGATATATCTGTATTCCACCAAGTCCTATAGCTCTTGAGACTTGAGTAGTGCTTTCACTTTTATACTCTACCACTCATACTTTTCACCATTGAAAATTGGTACGAGTGGCTGTGATGAAGAAAAACCAAATTGAGAAGAAAAACCAAGTGTTCCCATTATCTTATTTTATACTTGCTCTCTTATTTTATCACTCAATCATGTGTTTCACTCAAAAGTCAACCATGCTCTGATACCAATTTGTTTGAAAAAATAAAGAAATAAAAGAGTACAAATGAAAAACAAAGCAACAAATAAAAAAATACTGCAAGAGAAATATTATTCAATAGAAACAGTGTTATTTATAGGTACTTTACAGTCTCAACAAACTCAGCAAAATGCTCACTCTACCCATAAACTCGTTAATGACCTATAGACTAGGAATAAAACATAACTAAATTAAGACTCATTCAAGCCTAAAAGAAGAGACTTATTTATCCTCAATAAATCTAAGATATTTGGAATCATTTTTTAACAATTATATTTTTTATATTCATCTATATAATACCACACTAAAAAAAAGGTAAGAAAAATTCATTGCTAATAAGAGCGTCTCAAATTACAATATCTAAAATATTAAAAATGATAATTAATAAAAATTAAGATGAGTTAAAAATATAAATACCAATTAAACTGAATTTATCACAATATTTTGAATAGTTGGCTTTTCAAGTATATATATATATATAGTGTAACAACTGTATAATTTACCATTACAAACACAAACATCTCAAATCAAACTGATGTCCCCACGTTAAACAAGTCATCCCTTTTTTAAAGTTAAAAAGTCCCTGAGAACCTGTACTGATCGTAACAAATTTATGAATGCTGTAGGATCACTCATATTGAATTAAGTTCTAGTAAAGTACTGTATTGATATTAGTTAATATTAGTACTATTTTAGAAAATTTTTTAAATTTATAAAACAGTCTTGAATTTTTTAAAAATGACAAAATAGTCTATTTTCTTCATTTGATAAAAGCATAGATCTATTGATTCTTTCAATTATCGATGAGCAATCTCTTTCAATTAAGTTGTCAAGTTGATTGATTGGTAATGACAATTAAATTGTTATACATATCACATAATAGACTAAGAAAGCTAGCATATTTACTTTCGGATACAACCTGAATATTTCAAACCATTGGTCAGTTTTATCATAAGAAGAGAAGACTCTGGTTTTTCTTTTCTTTCACTTTTTAAAGAGATATGAAAAGATGAGGAAAGAATAGCAATACATTAGAAGGAACAAGTGTATTTTGAATTGTGTTGGATAAAATATAATTGTGTTGGATAAAATTGAATTATGTATGATGTAATCATACAAAATGAGTTATATTACATACGATGGATATGCATACTGTGTAATTGTCTGTATTGAATACTTGAATTGTTGGTTTTTGACTTATTGCTGAATTGTGTTGGATAAAATTGGATTGTGCTGGACGAGTGTAAGTTGTAATTATACAAAATGAGTTATATTACATATGATGGACATGTTTATTGTGTAATTATATATGTTGAATACTTGAATTATTGGTTTTTGACTTATTAATGAATTGTGTTAGATAAATTTGGATTATGTTGGATGAAATTGAATTGTGTATGATGTAATCATACAAAATAAGTTATATTACCTATGAGGGATATTCGTACTGTGTAATTATGTGTGATGAATACTTAAATTGTCGGTTTCTAACTTATTGCTGAATTCTGTTAGATAAAATTGGATTGTGTTGGACAAAATTGAATTGTGTATATTGTAATCATACAAAATGAGTTATATTACATATAATGGACATGTTTATTGTGTAATTATATATGTTGAATACTTGAATTGTTGTCTTTTGACTTATTGATGAATTGTGTTAGATAAAATTGGATTATGTTGGATAAATCAATTAAGTTGGCCTCACACAACAGCTTAAGCTATTGTGGTGAATAGTCACTTAACAATTTTATATTATTAAAACTTAAGATAAATTATAACCTTAAATTTTAAATGTAATACGGAATTATAATTTTATATATATATCAAATAATTACTATATATTTATCAAAATATAGTGAAATATTGTAAATGATCAGGATGTTTAATTTACTAGCCAATTTTGAACATCTTTATTTAGTATAATACGTTTAGATCTAAAATTGATGCTAACCGTGAGATCATATCGAGCATAAAACATCCTTAAATGGATCGACAAACATTGACAAGATTTGGTGATTGCTCGCAATATTATGCAACATTAATTTACTTTCTAAATGATAACCTATAATATAATAGCTTTTGTTAATAATTATTATAAATAAGTGATAAAATGATATGACAAACATGTGGAAACATGAAATTTATTAGCTTAACTTTAAATGTAATCATACAAAGTGAGTTATATTACATATGATGGTAATGCGTATTGTGTAATTATGTATATTGAATACTTGAATTGTTGGTTTCTGACTTATTGATAAATTGTGTTGGATAAAATTGGATTGTGTTAGACACAATTAAATTGTGTATGATTTTGATATATGTATTCATTTATTTTCACAAATAAATGGAATGAAGCTCAAGTACTCTTGATCAAAATGATTCAGGAAGATACAATGATCCAACTTAGGCTCATGCTACATTGGTCTGGGATATGAAGAACCATACAATTTTCTTGTTTTGTAACAAGCATTTAAAAGGTGGAGGAATCACCCAATTAAAGAAGCATTGAACAAGGGTTAAAGGAGATGTGGAATCTCGTAAAAAGGTAAGTCATGATGTGAAATGACAAATGACAACTTTGCTTGAAGAATTTTATCTCGAGAAAGATAGAAGGGAGAGACTGAATTATCAAATTAGTAATGGAAGTTCATTTACTGGTTTTCGTGATGATTGTGGGAATGTTGAAGGTAGTAGTTATAGTGGTAGTGGTAGTGTTAGTGTTACATCCCAGGCCCAACAAGAAGTGAATTTTACACCTGAACCTGGTGTTAAGAAAAGAAGAAGGCATATGACTAGTTTTTTTGCACCATGAATAACTCCTAGAGCCCAACCTTCAATTCATAGTACCATGCAATCAAGAGATGCAGCTCACAATGTAAATATGACAGTAGCTAGATGGTAGTATGATACAGGTTCATTATTTAATTATTCCCAGTCTTATTATTATCAACCTATGGTGGATGATATAACCTCTTTCAGTCTGAGATGCAAAGCTCTTTCAATTGATGACTTAAAAGGTAAACTTTTGAGTTACTCAATTTATGAAATTATAAGTTATTTGTCACAAAGAAGATCGAATTGGTTACTTATAAGTGTTCAATCATGTGTGATGGTTAGACAAATAGAAGACAAGAGCCTATTATTAATTTTTTGTTTATTCTGCAAATGACTCAATGTTTTTGAAGTCTATTGATGCATTTAGCCTTATTGAAAATACTGATACTTTATTTGAGATATTTGATGAAGTTGTGAATGAAGTAGGACTAGAAAATATTGTTCAGTTCATTACTGACA
>JAOTIZ010018498.1:0-10434 GCA_027123425.1 Erythroxylum panamense | reverse complement strand
CATGAAAATGAACATTGAAAAAACGTGCGTAAAAGGTCACGAAATTGCACATTCAAAAAACATGCATAAAACGTCACAAAAATGCACATTCTGCGACATTTTTTGGAAACGTCCATAAAATGTCAAGAAACTGTACATTTAAAAAAGTGCAAAAAACGTCACAAAAATGCACATTCTGTGATGTTTTTTAGAAAGGTACATAAAAGATAATAAAAATACACATTCTATGACATTTTTTGGAAACGTGCATAAAACGTCACAAAAATGCACAATAAAAATGTGCATAAAAAGTCACAAAAATGCACTTTCTGCAACATTTTTTGGAAACGTGCATAAAATGTCACGAAAATGCACAATCAAAAAATGCACACAAAACGTCAGAAAAATGCACATTCTGCAACCTTTTTTGGACGTGCATAAAACGTCACGAAAATGCACATTCTGTGACGTTTTTTGGAAACGTGCATAAAATATCATGAAAATGCACATTCAAAAAACGTTCGTAAAATGTCACAAAAATGCATATTTAAAAAACATGCGTAAAACGTCACAAAATGTACATTCAGTGACAATTTTTTGAAACGTGCATAAAATGTCACGAAATTGCATATTCAAAAAACATGCATAAAACGTCACAAAAATGCACATTCTGTGAAGTTTTTGGGAAACCTGCATAAAACGTCACAAAATGCACAATCAAATATGTGCATAAAACGTCACGAAAAATGCACATTCTGCAACATTTTTTGGAAACGTGCATAAAATGTCGCGAAACTGCACATTCATTGTCATTTTTTGGAAACGTGCATAAAAGGCCATGAAAATGCACATTCAAAAAACGTTCGTAAAATGTCATGAAAATGCACATTCTAATAACTTGCGTAAAACGCCACGAAAATGCACATTCAATGACAATTTTTGGAAACGTGCATAAAATGTCACAAAATTGTACATTCAAAAAACATGCATAAAACGTCACAAAAATGCACATTCTGTTATGTTTTTTAGAAACATATATAAAACGTGACAAAAATGCACATTCTGTGAGATTTTTTGGAAACGTGCATAAAACGTCACAAAAATGCACATTCTGTGATGTTTTTTAGAAACGTACATAAAACATCACAAAAATCCACATTCTGCGACATTTTTTGGAAACGTGCATAAAACGTCACGAAAATGCACATTCAAAAATGTGCATAAAACGTAAGAAAAAATGCACATTCTGTGACGTTTTTTGGAAACGTGCATAAAGTGTCACGAAAATGTACAACCAAAAAACGTGCATAAAATGTCCCAAAAATGGACATTCTGTGACTTTTTTGGAAATGTCAAAGATGCACATTCAAAAATGTGCATAAAACGTCACAAAAATGCACATTCTGCGACATTTTTTGGAAAACATTCAAAAAACATGCATACAATGTCACAAAAATGCACATTCTGTGATGTTTTTGGGAAACCTGCATAAAACGTCACAAAAATGCACATTTTGTGACATTTTTTGGAAAGGTTCATAAAACGCCACAAATATGCACATTCAAAAATGTGCATAAAACGTAACAAAAGTGCACATTCTGTGACATTTTTTGGAAACGTGCATAAAATGTCATGAAAATGCACAATCAAAAGATGTACATAAAACGTTGCAAAAATGCACATTCTGTGACATTTTTTGGAAATGTGCATAAAATGTCATGAAAATGTAAATTAAATAAACATGCATTAAACGTCACAAAAATCACATTCTGTGACCTTTTTTGGAAACGTGCATAAAACGTCACGAAAGTGCAGATTCAAAAAATGTGCATGAAACGTCACAAAAATCACATTCTGTGACCTTTTTTAGAAACGTGCATAAAACGTCACGAAAGTGCACATTCAAAAAACGTCATAAAACGTCACGAAAATGAACATGCTGTGACGTTCGGAAATGTGCATAAAACGTCTCAAATATGCACATTCAAAAATGTGCATAAAACATCACCAAAATGCACATTCTGCGACATTTTTTGGATACATGCATAAAACGTCACAAAAACACACATTTTGTGACGTTTCATGCATGTTTTTTGAATGTGCATTTTCATGTTGTTTTATGCACGTTTCGAAAAAATATCACAGAATGTGCATTTTGGTGACGTTTTATGCACGTTTTTTGAATGTGCATTTTCGTGATGTTTTATGCATGTTTCCAAAAAATGTCACAAAATGTGCATTTTTGTGATGTTTTATGCATGTTTTTTAAATGTGCATTTTCGTGATGTTTTATGCATATTTCCAAAAAATGTCACAGAATGTGCATTTTTTGTGACGTTTTATGCACGTTTCCAAAAATTGTCACAGGATGTGCATTTTTGTGACGTGTTATGCATGCCTTTTGAATGTGCATTTTCATGACCTTTTACACATGTTTCCGAAAAAGGTCACAGAATGTGCATTTTCGTGACGTTTTATGCATGCTTCCAAAAAACGTCATTGAATGCACATTTTTGTGACATTTTATGCATTTTCGGGACGTTTTATGCACGTTTCCAAAAAAATCACAGAATGTGCATTTTCGTGATATTTATACAATTTTTTGTATGTGCATTTTCATGACGTTTTATGCACGTTTGCAAAAAAAGTAACAGAATGTGCATTTTATGCACGTTTTATGCACGTTTTTTAATTGTGCATTTTTGTGACATTTTATGCATGTTTCCAAAAAACGTCGCAAAATGTGCATTTGGTGAAGTTTTATGCACGTTTTCAAAAAGTGTCGCAGAATGTGCATTTTCGTGATGTTTTATGCACATTTGTTCAATGTGCATTTTCGTGATGTTTTATGCACGTTTCAAAAAAACATCACTGAATGTGAATTTTGGTGACATTTTATGCACATTTTTTGGATGTGCATTTTTGTGACGATTTATGCATGTTTCCAAAAAATGTAGCAAAATGTGCATTTTTGTGACATTTTATGCTCATTTTTTATTGTGCATTTTCGTGACATTTTATGCACTTTTCCAAAAAAAGACGCAGAATTTGCATTTTTGTGACGTTTTATGCACATTTCCAAAAAAAGTCACATAATGTGCATTTTGTGACGTTTTATGCACGTTTTTTAAAAATATCGCAGAATGTGCTTTTTTGTGAATTTTTATGCACTTTTTTTATTGTGCATTTTCGTGACATTTTATGCACGTTTTCAAAAAACGTCACAAAATGTGCATTTTCGTGACATTTTATGCATATTTTTTGAATGTGCATTTTTGTGGCGTTTTATGCATGTTTCCAAAAAATATCACAGAATGTGCATTTTTGTGGCGTTTTACGCATGTTTCCAAAAAAATCACAGAGTGTGCATTTTTGTGACGTTTTGTGCACGTTTCCAAAAAACGTGAGAGAATGCGCATTTTCATTTCGTGATGCTTTATGCATGTTTCTAAAAAATGTCACAGAATGTTCATTTTCGTGACATTATATGCATGTTTCCCAAAAACATCGCAGAATGTGCATTTTTGTGATATTTTATGCACGTTTTTTGGTTGTGCCTTTTCGTGGCATTTTTTGCACCTTTCTAAAAAAACGTCACAAAATGTGCATTTTCGGGATGTTTTATGCACATTTTTCGAATGTTCATTTTCATGACGTTTTATGCACGGTTCTATAAAACGTCACAGAATGTGCATTTTTGTGACATTTTATGCACGTTTCCAAAAAACGTCGCAGAATGTGCATTTTTTGACTTTTTATGCACATTTTTTGAATGAGCATTTTCGTGACGTTTTATGCACGATTCCAAAAAATGTCACAGAATATGCATTTTTGTGACGTTTTATGCACGTTTCCAAAAATTATCACAGAATGTGCATTTTCGTGACGCTTTATGTACGATTTTTGGTTCTGCATTTTCGTGACGTTTTATGCACGTTTTTTGATTGTGCATTTTCGTGACATTTTATGCACGTTTCTAAAAAACGTCACAGAATGTGCATTTTCGTGACGTTTTTTGCACATTTTTTGAATGTTCATTTTCTTGACGTTTTATGCACGTTTTCATAAAATGTCACAGAATGTGCATTTTCGTCACATTTTATGTGCGTTTCAAAAAAACGTTGCAGAATGTGCATTTTCTTGACGTTTTATGCATATTATTTGAATGCACATTTTCGTGATGTTTTGTGCACGTTTCCAAAAAATTTCACAAATTGTGCGTTTTTTTGACGTTTTATGCACGTTTTCAAAAAACATCACAGAATGTGCTCTTTCGTGATATTTTTTGAATGTGCATTTTCGTGACGTTTTATGGATGTTTCCAAAAAACGTCACAGAATTTGAATTTTTGTGACATTTTATGCACGTTTTTTGAACGTGCATTTTTGTTCCGTTTTATGCAATATTTATGCATGTTTCCAAAGAAGTTACAGAATGTGCATTTTTGTGACATTTTATGCAAGCTTTTTGATTGTGCATTTTTGTGACGTTTTATGTACTTTTCCAAAAAACGTCGCATAATTTGCATTTTCGAGACGTTTTATGCACTTTTTGAAAAATGTCGTAGAATGTGCATTATTGTGACTTTTTATGCACGCTTTTTGGTTGTGCATTTTCTTGACAATTTATGCACTTTTCCAAAAAACGTCGCAGAATGTGCATTTTCGTGATGTTTTATGCATATTTTTTGAATGTGCATTTTTGTGACGTTTTCTACATGTTACCAGAAAATGTCACAGAATATGCATTTTTGTGACATTTTTTGCACGTTTCCAAAAAACGTCGCTGAATGTGTATTTTCATGTCGTTTTATGCACATTTTTTGAATGTGCATTTTCGAGACGTTTTATGCACGTTTCCAAAAAATGTCACAGAATGTGCATTTTTGTGACGTTTCATGCACGTTTCCAAAAATCATCACAGAATGTGCATTTTCGTGACACTTTACGTACGATTTTTGGTTGTGCATTTTCGTGACTTTTTATGCACGTTTCTGAAAAAAGTCACATAATGTGCATTTTGTGACGTTTTATGCACGTTTTTTGATTGTGCATTTTTTTGACATGTTATGCATGTTTCTAAAAAACGTCACATTTTATACACGTTTTTTAATTGTCCATTTCCGTTACGTTTTATGCACGTTTCCAAAAAATGTCGCCTATTGTGATTTTTTGTGACATTTTATGCACGTTTTTTCAATGTGCATTTTTGTGACGTTTTATGCACGTTTCCAAAAAATGTCACAGAATGTGCATTTTTGTGACTTTTTATGCACGTTTCCAAAAAAGTCACAGAATGTGCATTTTTTGACGTTTTATGCACGTTTCCAAAAACATCACAGAATGTGCATTTTTGTGACGTTTTATGCACGTTTCCAAAAAATGTCGCGGAATGTTACTTTCCATGACATTTTATACACGTTTTTTGAATGTACATTTTTATGACGTTTTATGCACGTTTCCAAAAAATGTCACAGAAAGTGCAATTTTGTGACAGTTTATGCACGTTTCCAAAAAACGTCAAAGATTTTACTTTTTTCGAAGTTTTATGCATGTTTTCAAAAAACATCACAGAATGTGCATTTTTTTGACATTTTATGCATGTTTTTTGAATGTGCATTTTTATGACGTTTTACGCACGTTTCCAAAAAAAGTCACATAATGTGTATTTTCGTGACGTTTTACACACCTTTCCAAAAAAAGTCACAGAATGTGCATTTTCGTGACATTTTATACACGTTTGTAAAAAAAGTCACAGAATGTCCATTTTTTTTAACATTTTATACACGTTTTTTGATTGTGCATTTTTGTGACTTTTTATGCACGTTTGCAAAAAACGTCGCAGAATGTGCATTTTCTTGACGTTTTATGCACATTTTTTGAATGTGCATTTTCGTGACGTTTTATGGACGTTTCCAAAATATGTCACAGAATGTGAATTTTTGTGATGTTTTATGCATATTTTTTGAATGTGCATTTTCGTGACGTTTTATGAACGTTTCCAAAAAAGTCGAAGAACGTGACCTTTCGTGACATTTTATGCACGTTTTTTGAATGTGCATTTTTGTGACGTTTCCAAAAAAATGTCACAAAATTTGCATTTTTGTGACTTTTTATGCACGTTTCTAAAAAAGTAACAGAATGTGCATTTTTGATGTTTCATGCACTTTTTTGAATGTGTTTTTTCGTGACGTTTTATGCACATTTCAAAAATATATCACAAAATGTGCATTTTTGTGACTTTTTATGTACGTTTCCAAAATAGTCACAGAATGTGCATTTTTTCGACGTTTTATGAATATTTCCAAAAAACGTCACAGAATGTGCATTTCTGTCACGTTTTATGTACTCTTTTGATTGTGCATTTTCGTGACGTTTTATGCACGTTTCTAAAAAATGTCGCAGAATGTGACTTTTCATGACATTTTATTCACGTTTTTTGAATGTAAATTTTTATGACGTTTTATGCACGTTTTCAAAAAATGTCACAGAATGTGCATTTTTGTGACTTTTTATGCACGTTTCCAAAAAACGTCAGAGATTGTGCATTTTTTCGATGTTTTATGCACCTTTCCAAAAACATCACAGAATGTGCATTTTTGTAAACTTTTATGCACGTTTTTTGAATGTATGCTTTCGTGACGTTTTATGCATGTTTCCAAAAAATGTCGCAAATTGTGACTTTTCGTGACATTTTATGCAAGGTTTTCGAAAGTGCATTTTTGTGCATTTTTTTGACCTTTTATGCACGTTTCCTGACAGAATGAGCATTTTTTTGACCTTTTATGCAAGTTTCCAAAAGACGTCACAAGATGTGCATTTTTTTATGTTTATGCACGTTTCCAAAAAACGTCACAGAACGTGCATTTTCTTCACATTTTATGCATTTTTTTGAAATTACATTTTCATGACGTTTTACGCACATTTCCAAAAAAAGTCACAGGCTGTGCATTTTCGTGACGTTTTATGCATATTCCTAAAAACGTTGCAGATTGTGCATTTTTGTGACTTTTATGCACTTTTCCAAAAAACGTCGCAGAATGTGCATTTTCGTGACATTTTGTGCACATTTTTTGAATGTGCATTTCCTGAAGTTTCTAAAAAATGTCATAGAATGTGCATTTTTGTGACGTTTTATGCACGTTTCCCAAAACCATCACAGATTGTACATTTTTGTGATGTTTTATATACTTTTTTGAATGTGCATTCTCATGACGTTTTTTGCTCGATTCCAAAAAAAGTCACAGAATGTCCACTTTTGTGATATTTTATGCATGTTTCAATGTGCATTTTTGACGTTTCGTGACATTTTATGCACGTTTTTTCTATGTGCATTTTTGTGACATTTTATACATGTTTTCAAAACGTCGCAGAATGTGCATTTTTGTGATATTTTATGCACGTTTCCAAGACGTTGCAAAATGCGCATTTTTGTGACTTTTCGTGACATTTTATGCACGTTTTTTCAATGTGCATTTTTGTGACGTTTTATGCATGTTTCCAAAAAATGTCACATAATGTCCATTTTTGTGAGTTTTTATGCAAGTTTTCAAAAAAGTCACAGAATGTGCATTTTTTCAACGTTTTACGCACGTATCCAAAATCGTCACAGAATGTGCATTTTTTGATGGTTTACGCACATTTTTGAATGTGCATTTTTTCGACGTTTTATGCACATTTCCAAAAATCGTCGCAGAATGTGACTTTTCATGACATTTTAAGCACGTTTTTTGATTGTACATTTTTGTGACGTTTTACGCACGTTCCCAAAAAACATCACAGAATGTGCATTTTTGTGACTTTTTATGCACGTTTCCAAAAAACATCACCGAATGTGACTTTTCGTGACATTTTATGCACGTTTTTTGATTGTGCATTTTTCTGATATTTTATGCACGTTCCCAAAAAATGTCACAGAATCTGCATTTTTGTGACTTTTTACACACGTTTCTAAAAAATGTCACAGTTTCTAAAAAATGTCACAGAATGTGCATTTTTGTGACTTTTTATGCATGTTTCCAAAAAAGTTACAAAATGTTCTTTTTTTCGACATTTTATACACGTTTTTTGATTGTGCATTTTTGTGACATTTTATGCACGTTTGCAAAAAACGTCGCAGAATGTGCATTTTCCTGACGTTTTATGCACATTTTTTGAATGTGCATTTTCGTGACGTTTTATGAACGTTTCCAAAAAATGTCACAGAATGTGAATTTTTGTGATATTTTATGCATGTTTTTTGAATGTGCTCATTTTGTGACGTTTTTAGAAACGCGCATAAAACGTCGAAAAAATGCACATTCAAAAAACGTGCATAAAATGTCACGAAAATGCACATTCTGCGTCATTTTTTGGAAACATGCATAAAACAGCACGAAAATGCCCATTCTGTGACGTTTTTTGAAAACATGAATAAAACGTCACGAAAATGCACATTCAAAAAAGTGCATAAAACGTCATGAAAATGCACATTCTGTTACATTTTCTGGAAACGTGCATAAAACGTCAAAAAAAGCACATTCTGTGACGTTTTTTGAAAAGGTTCACAAATGTCACGAAAATGCACAGTCTGTCACATTTTTTGAAAACGTGCATAAAACGTCACGAAAATGCACATTCCAAGAAGATGCGTAAAACGTCACGAAAATGCACATTCTGCGACGTTTTTTTGAAAAGGTGCATAAATGTCACGAAAATGCACATTTTGCGACGTTTTTCGAAAACACGCATAAAACGTCACGAAAATGCACATTCGGCGACGTTTTTGGGAAATTTGCATAAAACATCAGAAAATGCACATTTTGCGACGTTTTTTGAAAACGTGCATAAAACGTCACGAAAATGCACATTCTGGGACGTTTTTGGGAAATTTGCATAAAACGTCAAAAAAATGCACATTGTGTGACATTTTTTTAAAACGTGTGTAAAACGTCAAAAAAAGTTACAGTCTGCGATTTTTTGGAAACGTGTATAAATTGTCACAAAAATGGGCAATCAAAAAACGTGCATAAAACGTTAAAAATGAACATTCTGTGACATTTTTTGAAAAGGTGCAAAAATGTTACGAAAATGCACATTCTGCGACATTTTTTGAAAACGTGCATAAAACGTCACGAAAATGCACATTCAAAGAAGATGCATAAAACATCACGAAAATGTACATTCTGCGACATTTTTTGGAAATTTTGCATAAAACGTCACAAAAATGCACATTCTGTGACATTTTTTTAAAACGTGCATCAACCGTAAAAAAAGTCACATTATGCGATTTTTTTGAAAGGTGTATAAAACATCACAAAAATGAGCAATCAGAAAATGTGCATAAAACGTCACGAAAATGCACATTCTGGGATGTTTTTCAGAAACGTACAAAAACGTCACAATAATGCAGAATCAAGAATGTGCATAAAACATCACAAAAATGCAAATTCTGTGACGTTTATTGAAAACGTGCAAAAAACGTCACAAAAATGCACATTCAAAAAAGTGCATAAAACGTTATGAAAATGCACATTCTGTGACATTTTTTGGAAACGTGCATAAAACGTCAAAAAATGCACATTCTGTGACATTTTTTGAAAAGGTGCATAAATGTCACGAAAATGCACATTCTACGACATGTTTTGAAAACGTGAATAAAACATCACAAAAATGCCCATTCTGTGACGTTTTTTGAAAACGTGCATAAAACGTCACGAAAATGCACGTTCGGCGACGTTTTTTGGAAATTTGCATAAAACGTCACAAAAATGCACATTCTGTGACATTTTTTTAAAACATGCATCAAAAGTAAAAAAAAAGTCACATTCTGCGATTTTTTTGAAACGTGTATAAAATGTCACGAAAATGCGCAATCAGAAAATGTATATAACATGTCACAAAAATGCACTTTCTGGGACTTTTTTTGAAAACGTGCAAAAAACGTCACGATAATGCACAATCAAGAATGTGCATAAAACATCAGAAAAATGCGTATTCGGTGACGTTTTATTGGAAACGTGCATAAAACGTCACGAAAATCCACATTCAAAAAAGTGCATAAAACGTCATGAAAATGCAAATTCTGTCACATTTTTTGGAAACATGCATAAAACGTCAAAAAATGAACATTCTGTGATGTTTTTTGAAAAGGTGCATAAATGTCACGAAAATACACATTCTGCGACATTTTTTGAAAATGTACCTCAAATGTCAAAAAAGTCACATTCTGCGATTTTTTTGAAACGTGTATAAAACGTCACAAAAATGCGCATTCAGAAAACGTGCATAAAACATCACAAAAATGCACAATCCGGGACGTTTTTTGGAAACGTGCAAAAAACATCACGATAATGCACAATCAAAAATGTGCATAAAACATCACAAAAATGCATATTTTGTGACGTTTATTGGAAACGTGCATAAAACGTCACGAAAATGCACATTCAAAAAAGTGCATAAAACGTCATGAAAATGC
>JAOTIZ010018478.1:0-10434 GCA_027123425.1 Erythroxylum panamense | reverse complement strand
GAAATGTTAAATAATAAAAAAGGTGCGACCTTTTCCTTTGTCAACATATAATTAAATCCCTGAGCTTCAGACGCCTAATTAAAGCCTTAACACAATATACAATATATTTAAATGTACATGCTGTACTTGTATATTGGCACTAACTCACCGATCCAGATTTCTGGTGCATGAAAATGGTTAACCATTCAATGTAAATGCAAAGTCTTGCTCACACTAGCAATGAGTAAGTTGTGGTGGTATGTACAACGTGACATTTATATAAAAGAAACAAAAACAGAAAAATAAAAAATGTTAATGAATATATGAAAAGATCAGTAGTTACTTTTAATCACAAATTTTAAAGTTCAATTTAGAGTTCTTAGTCAATGTGGTCGGGTCGGTCGAATTGGGCCCAAACTCAATCACAATAGTCCACGGGTCGATCGGTCTATCTCTCAAAGATGGGTCTCACACCCATTAGTTAACCGGGTCCGGTCCGCACGTCCATAGCCCATTAGCAAGAGAAAACTTTCCATGCAGAAGTAGAAGTTTACGTAAAGACTTCACCCTAGCACTCATCCTATATATAAGGCATGATTTCATCACGATAGAGGTACGAAACTCATAACCCTAACTCTCTTTGCTTTTCGGCTATTCAACCTTCACCAAAAACCTGACTTGAGCGTCGGAGGGGCTTATCGGGAAACAACCCCCGACATGTCTTCTTTGTTTTGCAGGAACTTCAACACAGAAGCTCCACGAAAAGCCATCAATCCCATGGATCCAAACGGCAACGTTCAGTTCCGCCAGAATCCGGCAGAACCAGATTCTTTTGTTTTTGTGTTGTTTGCCTAGTAGGTGTTTTGCTGTGGATTAGCTTGGTGTATATAGGGGATAAAGATTTGATCTCTTCCCTTTGTATAGTGTTTTTCTGTAACTCCATTAATCAATTATTTCATATTTCGAAAAGAAAGGATAGATTCTTTAATCGACTGAAAGATTCTAACGAAATGAATTAACCAATACTTTACTGTGGATCATGTTCTTAAAACCTCTCCCTGAAACAAAAAAATTCAAGCTTTAAATGAGAGGACCATGTGAACGATAATTTGTAGGTTGATGCCATTATTACCTGGTTTTAACTTTGATACAAATAAGCCTAAGCATAAATGTTTGAAGAGGTGTTAGCTTGTGTATGTAAGGTGTATGTCTCAAGTGGCAAGTGGAATTCAATTGACGAGCATAAGAACAAACACCAATTCAGTCACTATGTAAAAAATTTAAAAACATTTAGGGACTAATTATTCTTGTTTCACCTTACCAAGGCCGTGACACCAGAGACGACTGGGTTTCTTAATCTTTTGCTTGACCAACAGCCAGAAGAGCCTTCGAACTATTCATCCTGAAAGATTCTGAAGCATTTGGTAATGGAAACCAAGAATGTTTCAGATCATATGACCGTAAACTTGTGAAACTAACAAATAGACAAATTATGCAACTTTAGACGAGGCTGATTTGCCGCTCTTCAAGGGGGCTGGCCAAGCAGAATACACAGTCTTATCAAACATAGGAATCTCGAAGCTGGTCTTTTTTGCCAAGTGAAGGCTAAAATGCATCAAGAGATTTGGTGTCAGAACCCTGGTGTTTAATCTATGAACCGTTAACAATATCAGATACTAGTTAACTGAACTAAACATACTTCAGGAGCAGAAGAGGCTTTTGGTACCTCTGCAGCTGCTTCTGCCGTTCAGGAATTTGTACCAATTGAAAGTGCTACATGTCAGGCAGGTAGGTTTCTTGTTTAATCTGACTGACATTAGATTATATTAAAATAATTGAAAAGTGGTTGGTGCCAACTGGCCCAACTCAATCCTGTTGAACTCCTGTTATGTCTTAACATTCCTACGTCTTGTGTTCTAGTCTTCCAAATCTGATGTAAATGTGTTTGGTTTAAATCTGCGAACTTTTGTTTTGCTCATACTTCTGTTGAAGTTTTTGCTCTCTTCAGAGACTATTTTTACCCTCTCCAGATCGTATGCTTATGAGTATAGGTACGCCAGGGAGAGAGGAGTTCGTATCATCTTGTTTAGACGAATAAGTTCTTCATTTTAGGGATGGAAATCCCATAGAAAAATCAAATTGGTGTCAAATCAATATGGACTGAGCAGAAAACATCATAGTTTCAGGTCTTGTAACACCAGACCCTGAGATCAGTTTACTGCAGTCTACATACCTTGAAGGTGGTTCGACAGAGATAGTTCCTACACTTGAGTCGTGATGAATATGGTTGTTTTGAGTTGTTGCTTTGCTGTGATTGCGAATTGGTTGTTCTTGATGAGCTTTGATACGCTTCCATTGCCAATAAAAGAAGCTCTGAAAGATGAAGATTGAGAATAAGATAGAGTGAGTGAATCAAATCAAAATCCCATTTCTGAGACTGGGACTGCAATAAATAATCAATTCCAATGCTAATTATTGCTTCTTTTCTTCTTCTTCTTCGTTGGATGAATAAACAGCAACATTGCAAAATACGAATATGCACATGAAAAGGTTAAATGGGGACTCGGATTCCATTTGTCATTGCAAATCTCTCTTGTCTAGTCTCTTTAATGTTCCCTTTTTCCCCCCTAATTTCTAACCCTAATCAGAAGAAAAGGAAGAACCTGATTGGCGGGAATTGGAGTATTAGGGAAATCACAATTTGAATGAGATTGTATCAATTACTTTTTCCTATCAGAAGAGAAGAAATTAGAGTAGCAGAGATTGGTCGGAAGAAGAAGCCAAAACGGAAGTCCATCGGTAACAGAGTCTTCGTCTTCGTTTTCGTCTACCGCAGAAACATGTTCGACGGCGATAACCCTTAACCCAATCAATCTTCAATCTGTACGATAGCCGTGTGATCTGGGAAACCTGGCTTTTTTGGAGCTCTTCAATCTGTACGATATTTGACATTCCATGGCTGTTGGTGTTCGTCGAAGGCGTTCTTCTTCATGGATTTACCTAATTCAATTAAAATTCCCTCGTTTTTTTTTTCTCCCTCTTTTATTCTTCTTTTCAAGTTCCAGAGCATATGTTAGGGTTCATGTAAACACAGACCAAGTGTCTCTGCTCGGTGCTCTGATTCTGAATCACCATCATCTGTTAATTATAAGGAGCTTACTTCTTCTTCAATAATTGTATCCATTAAAGTAAGAGGATGCACATGAGACATGACATTCACTCTTAACATTCTTGGGAATTAGTATGCAATCAATTTGTAGGTTAAGATCACACTCCAAACAACGGTAAAAAGATGCTTCACAAACTTAAACACAATCTTTGCAATCATCATAATATATATCTTCAGCCACAAAATTGAAAAAGTTGTGCTTACGGCACTTATGCTGCAGACTATATATTAAGTACTTGTTACATTTTGTATCAAGCCTAAAAACACATTTTGCACACACATAACCATACACTGAATAAGTTTGCAAACTTAGCAACTAGCACCTTTGACTGTAAAGTGCAAGGGATGTTGGATGTGAAGGGGATGCTTAATATACTGAGGCCGGAGTTCTTCAAAGTAGGATTCGTAAAAAAAGAAACTACATGTATAACAGCAATAAGTTGGACCTGAAAATTGCGACGAACATGCTAAGCATAGAACCTTCAGATTCTTAGGAATAAAGGCAAATCTAAGTTTATGAATGTGAGAGAAATGTGAAAATCCAACATTACTCCCATTATCATTCAATTTTTGGTAATAGTTGTCAATGGAAGGGATCTCTTGAGCGCACATCCTGTCAAGGAAAAAACTACATTCTTCACAGGGATAACACATGTTATTTTCATGATAGAAATGACATCCATCACATATAAATGTTTTGAGAAACTATCCTCCCGCGATAGAAAGAGGGTGCTCATGAAGATTGCGTTTTATTTTGAATGGCAACTCTGCACACTCTTTGTGCAAATAAATTTGACAATATGAGCATTTATAGCTTGAAACACTCTCCACAAACTCTTCACATAGATAGCATGAGAAGTCACTCATATCTTTAAAATAATTCAAAATATGATCATTGAATTTATCTTTAATCTGAACGAGGAAAAAAATGTTAAGTTAATTATAATAAAAAATATCATAATTAATATTGTCATTTTTAACATGTTTTTTGTTGTTTTAATTTTATTAAAAGAGTTATTGTACATGATATCATTTAATTATAAAGGTCATGTCATGCCATTTTATTTTAATTTATTTTATAATATTATAATTTCATGCATATTATAATTAATAATAAAAATATATATTTAAAAAATTTAAAGATAGTAATACCAAAAGAGGTTTTAGTATCGTGAATCCAAAATTTTTAATAATTTTGGAGATATTAATTTGAAAAGGATCCATATTTAAAAAAAAGTGTAAAATATATTTATATCAATACATTTAAAGAACTGAAAATTGAATTTGATATTTCTTAATGTACAAAAGAGTTATAATAGTAGTTTAATATTGGGTACTTGAATTTATACTTTTGCATTACTTAATTACAATATAAATGACTAGTAACAATGTATGTCTAACTGTCTATCATAGCATTTTAAACTATGGTAGTACCTTATATAATAAAGTAATACTTCACATATACAATTTCATAAATGACTAACATATATTAAGAATTAAGAATATCTTGATAAATGTAAATTTATTTTCACATCATATGCATGTATTAATTTTACTTGTTATTTTATTTATATATTTAGAATAATTAATATTGTAGATTAATACTTAATGTGCACAAATTTTAAATTAACAATTAACCATCAATATTTATCAATTAATTTGAACTTTTTAGATAGACATATTATCTTTAAGAATTTGATATTTACTTATCATATATTTTCTGAATTGAAGTTATAATTAATTGATTAGTTTAAAATTTAAAACAGTTGAAATTAATTAATAATTAACAATCGATATTTATCTATTGGTTTTGACATGTTAGATGTACATATTATCTTTAAAAAATTGACATTTACTTATTATATTTTTTTACATTGAAGTTAAATTTCATATAAATTCCTTTATATATGTCTTCTTATCATTTTAATTTTATCAAAAGGGTTCTTATAAAATGTTTTATAGTTCTATTTTAATTTATTTTATAAATTTATAAATTTAGGATTATCATTAAATACATATTGTAACTCAGAATGAATTTAGAATTAATATATTTATTTAAAATGTATTAACAATTGTTGAAGTTTTACAAACGTACCTATCAAATTATATAACTTCTATAAAAATTGATATTGTAGAAAACTACTTTAAAGCATAATAATGCTAAAACAATAGTTGAAAATAAAGTTGTAGTTTAATATGTTGTATTTACATTGAATTTATATTTTTCTTTATTCAGTTTTTTATATAAATTACTATTAAATTTTTATGCCTATCATACCATATTCAAGTATGGTAGTAGTTTATAGAAACTTACCGAGAGTTGCTTCATGCACTGTGGACTAATTGAAAGCTTACACAAGTCAGGGTACTTTCCATGGCTATCTTCTTCGTCATCTTCCTTTATAATGTGGTTATGCTCATTTTCGTTTAACTAAATCCAGCAAAAAAGAAGATGAAATAGTTGAGTAAGACAAGGATCTTTAAAAACTAGAAAAAAAAATGATGAAGTAAAGTTTTACCTCGATTGATAATACACATTTAATGTGAGCTGTGAAAATATGACCCTTATTAACACACTGTTGACATGAATAAGCATGGTATCTTGGATTCTTCTTATTTTCACAAGTATAACAATAATACTGATCTTTAGATTATTCAATGTCATCCTCTGTTAATGGATCCATGAAAGTTAGAGGATGAATGTGATAATCATGCTTCACTTCTTTTGGAATACCAATACATTCCACATGAAAATAGTATGTGCACTCCAAACAAATATAGAATGATCCACTGCTATTTTGACTACAAATGTTGCATTGATATTTTGTGGTACTCTTTATTCTTGAGTGCAGATATTACCCCCAAATGATTGATGACACATTTGGTACCAAGCAAAAAGGAAGGACACAAATAACATCGGTACCTCGGCGACTTTTCAACATTGCCACAAGCTGCACAGTCCCCATCAAAATTTTTTGGGAAAAGATTGTGAAAAGGGTGAAAAGGGTGTTGGATTATTCGTGGCAGTTCCGCACAAGATTTATGCAAATACACTGAACATTCAAGGCAACCATAACCTAGGCCTTTAAATGGCAATCCGCATCCCGTACATCGTTGATAAATGTCCCTAGTACAATTGAAGAAACTTAACAGATGTAGATCATGGTTAAAATCAATTTTGAAGTCCCATTCTTTGCAAACTGCCATAAAAATGCCACTGCATAAATCTCTGCACTGATCGCAGATGAACTTCCCACAACCATATTCAATAGAAACTGGGTGACGCGAGTGGCAAGGGTGTTGTAATTCACATTCTTGTTGGGTAATTTCTACGGATCTCTTATGAAGGTAGAAATCACAGCGAAAGCAACCATATATTATATCCAGTAGTTCCCTGTCGCATTGCTTGCAATTATAAGAAGAAAAATCCGATTCCCATCTGGGTCTGGAATTGAGAAGGAAGAGCATATGATGATGACTGCCATGGAAAAAAAGAGTTTTTGTATCTGGAGAAAGTAATGTATTGATTTGTTGGAGGTCATCATTATCTGGTGAAAGAGCGCATTTGCAATCCAGTTTCAACCCGCACTCTGAGCATTTATAATAAATAGGAATTCTTATGATATCCCCGCAACGATCACAACTAACACGGTAGACTTCTATAGTTTGAAGGGTTAGAGAATGATGATGTTGCAAGTGAAGGGGATGAGCTCGTATCCCACGAGGTAAAGAAGCACAGAATTTGTGAACCCAGGTATCATCACACTTTTCACAGAAATAGGCAGGACAATCATCCACGATTGTGAAGCAGACACTACACTCAGGGTAGTGTTCTTCATCATCTAACTCTACAAATTCTAAATCACCATCTGCCTTTCTTCTCTTTCTCTCATTGAGCAAAATATGGGAGAAATTCTCCTTGTTTTGATCACAAAAGGTGAAGACCTGATGATGCTGAAATTGAATCTCCATTATCAGAAGTTATTGATGAGAAGGGGAAAGGAAGTAGAAAGGGCTTACAATTGGGAAAGTTTTCCTCCTCAACCGCATCAAGAGAGTTTTACTGTATTAGAAGTGGCAATGTCTCAAAACGGTATCGTTTTAATCATCCATTTTATTCCTGTGTCAGTAAGGCCACATCTTAAAACTTGTCCGTGTACTGAACATGAACAATATCAAAATCAAATTAAAGGAATACTCAATAATATCAGAGCCTTTCTAAGAAAATGTGTTTTTTATCTAAACGCTCAAAATTCATTTCCAGAGTCTTAGGGCCGGTTGGTTCGTATGGATACTGGTCGGATCGGTCGTGTTGGGCCCGAACTCAATCACAACGATCCATGAGCCGATCAGTCTATCTCTCAAAGATTGGTTTCACGCCTATCGGCTATATCAGGCCCAGGTCTACTCCACGCATCCATGGCCCAATTATAGGTGAAAGTCTCCCATACATACGTAAAGACTTAAACCTAACAACCATCCCATATATAAGGTATAACTTGGTCATAATAGAGGTACATACTCATCACCCTAGTTTTCTCTGCTCAAAGCGATCCTACCTTCACCAAAAGACTAACTTGAGCGTCGGAGGGGCCTATCGGGAAACAACCCCCGACGTGCCTTCCTTGTTTTGTAGGAACCTTCAAGCTGAAGCTAATCAACCACATGGATCCAAACGGCAACGTGCCGCTTCGTCAGAATCAGGTTGAACCAACATTTATTAAGAAACAAAAGAATAAGATATTGATAAACAATTTTAAAATAAGAAAAAAGGGATTACAGTCTTAAATGGAATTAAAAAAAATACATAGTTATTTATTCAACCTTATAAACATATATAATTCTCTACACCTATTTTATACTTAATTTCTAAATCAAATTCTTACAGTAAGAGCATCCATCGTAGTAACCTAGGCTTTAATTCTTTCTCTTCTAAGAGATATTTAAGTGTATGATTTGAGAAAACAATCACTTTGGTTTCCTTACGAGTATGAAATGGATTTTTCTAATGCAAATATAATAGCAAATATTTCTTCCTCTAACCATAACGTAGTTTAACTGTAGTTTCTCTTGTAAAAATACGGCAGTTCATCTCGGTTGATGAATGATATCTTCAATTACCAATTCAATATCCTTATAAACTGAACCCATTTCCTCACAAAATCAGATATACACAGAGATGAGAATGATTTAGACCAGATTTAAGTCTTTTTGACCTTTATTTTCATAGTCAAATTGGGTTTAAGTCACCATTGTGCAATAGAAATTAACAATGTTGTATTTAATGTACCTTCATAAACAGATAAATGTATTTAATGATTTACCAAAAAAAAGATAAATGTATTTAATGCACTACATTAATATTCAAACAACGTGGAAAGGCACTTCAACCTATAAATTGAAGTATTGTATGCCTGTGAACAAGAATCAAATCAAATACATAGAAGTATGAATATCTTGTACACATTTATGTTGCTATCCTTATTCCTTACTTCAGTAAAGCTTATCCTCGCAACGTCTGAACAAGGTTATGGGCATTATACCTCTGTTCGAATTTACAACCAGATGAAGGACGGATCAAACTTTACTATTCACTGCAAATCTAAAGATGATGACTTGGGAGACCATGAGGTTCAAGTTGGAAGGCCATATGAATGGAGATTTAAAGTCAACTTTTGGCGGACAACCTTGTTCTATTGCAATAGTTATTGGGAAGGTAAACATATAGGTTTTAACGCATATGATGCCAAAAGAGACGCCGATAGGTGTGAGTTCGCATGTGTTTGGAAAGCCTTTGAAGATGGCTTGTATGGTTATGTAGAAAATCCCCCAGTACCAGATCTTCACTATACGTGGAAATGAGCAAAAGCTGTATCTTTTTAAAAGTGGAATAAGTTTCAAATTTCAACATTCATTATAAAACATTACAATTTGGTCGATCATTTTAGTACCTATGATAAGAATGATGATATGAAATACTTCTGATTATTTTCATGTTAGGCCACAACTTGAGAAATATCGGCTGCTGTGTCAATGGAGATTCCGTGACTTAAAATCTCAATCTAAACAAGCATCGCATGTATGCCAATTATCAGTGTAATCGTCTCATACAATCTCATATTATTATACGAACATAACAAAAGAAATGAAGATTGTTATAGAGTTTCAGATAGCACATAATCGAGCAATTAATATATTATACCTCAATTTTACTTGTATTTATAGATATATTATCTGCAAGCTTTGACATGGCTAAAATTTACTAAATTACTACAATAAAGAAGTAACAAAGTAAAATTTTCTTTACAATATTACTTTATGAAGATAAAAATTAAATAACTAAACATTTGTCGCTAATTTCAATTAAATGGAAATTTAATTTGCAACTAAAAAAGTATTAAAGCATTTTAAACTATTTATTCTGTTATTTTTATATTTATAATTTGTTATTGATTTAGTTAATATGAAATTTATTAAGTAAAGAATAAGAGTCTGACAAAGAATTTAAATAAGAAAAAATAAGGGATCACAATCTTAACTATAATTGGAAAATATATTGTTTGTTTAACCTTATAAAAATCTATAATTGTGTATATCTTAAAGTATAAAGTAATATTTGAAAAACCAAACCGAAAGTTAAATCGATAAGAGCAGACTTTTAAGGTTTATAAGGTTCAATCATTATTAAACCGTTATAAGATCTACTAAAGATTAAATAAATTTAATAAATTTAAAATATAATTAAAAGAGATTGTCCTTACCTATCAAAAAATTAAAGTTTAATTGAAAAGGATATTATTAAATGAAAATCACTCAATTAATTTATTCGATTTATAAGAACTTATTAATAAATTAATAAATTAATTATTTTAATACAAGAGTTATTAAAGTAAATCAAACAGATAAGTTAAAAAACCGAAATAAGAAGTTAGACAATTTAAGATTTTTATGATAGAACCGACCGAATCGATTGAGTTGTTTAATCATCGGTGTAAAGTATACACAATGCAGTTATATTGCTTTTATGAAATTGGAGTTTAGTTATGAATGAAAAGCATATAACTTCCACGTTATTTCACTTATTTTAAAAATATCTATTGTGTTGAATTATTTAAAAATATTTTCAATATTAAAAATTAACAAAAAGTATTTTTTAATCAAATTATTTTGGCATACCAACTTCTTTGCTAAATTTGCATTAAGAATTAATGGAATATTTAATTTACCTTCACATTTTCTAATGCATATCTTCAAAAAATTTAATGCATAAGTAATTCTTATCACTT
>JAOTIZ010018376.1:0-10440 GCA_027123425.1 Erythroxylum panamense | reverse complement strand
GAACTTTGCTATATAGCCTAGAAGTGAGTGATAATACCCAATGTAGAGAGGTCAAACCACAAGCAAAACGAAAATCGCCGGCTGGAATCTTCAAAACACAGGGAAAGGGTTTGATGGGTTTTAACTTTATTCAATTAATTAAGCTCCAATGACGCTTAACGTGTCCATTTGGTAGACTAGAAAATGGTCATATACAAGAAACGTGAAAAGAAAAATGATTCCGTTTTTTCTTGCTCGCTATCTCAGATAAAAAAACAAATTGGCGATGAGTGCAGAAGTCATTAAGAACAGTCAACGACAGAAGTAAATTAATCGACAATTATATCTCAACTGTTGCTGCATTGTACTTGTTCTTGTTCTTGTTCATGCTCCTTTTGTTGTGTGGTTTGTACAGAAAAAAAAACTGCAGTTACATAAAACAATAAGCAGTGAAATCAAGCGCTTCAAACAGAAGTCGAAAGATAGTTTGATTCAAATAATCGCAAGAGTTCATATTCAAAATATTTCGAGAAAGATATCGATCAAATTTTATATTAAAGGAAAGGTGCGTGCTACTGCAGATGCAATGTTCATCACTCAGTCTCTAATCTTCGTCATCGGACAGTGGGTCGCTGAATAGAAGAAAGAAGGTTGTTGGTGGGTTGTCGTCGTCGGCTTCTACTACAGTGGTGGGTCAAGTTGCGGTACAGATGCGAAACCAAATGACTTGCTGAGACAAAAACCATGGCTTTTTACTCGTCTCCTCTCTAGGAGTGTCTTGTCCCTATTTCTTGGGGTTTCTCTTCTTGCTTGATCTGGGTGGCCGGATATGGAGGCTGATTTGAGTTTTGTTGGCTAATCTCTCGTTGATAGTGAATTTTGTCGCCCATTTGTTAGGGCTCTTTACTTGCGTGAGTTGGGTGGCCGGATATGGAAGACGATCGGGTTGCTGTCTCGATGGCGAATCTCTCGGTGGATGGGGATCAGGAAGATGGCCTCATATATGGGACTGAAGATCTGGATCCGAATGAAGATGTAAAGCTCTGCTTGGGAGATTTTTGACTGACAAAGCCATCAACTTTCATGCCATGCGACATACCACGGCTTCTGTGTGGCGACCATTGAGGGGAATGCAGGTTCGTGAGGTTAACGCGGGCACGTACGTATTCCAATTTTTTCATGAGGTTGATGTACACCGCGTCTTGGATATGAGACCCTGCATTTTCGATAATCAACTGCTTCTACTGGAACGTTTTGGGGATTATTCCTCTCCATTACAGGTTCCTTTATTCCAGGTTCCCTTATGGGTTCAAGTACACGGCCTCCAGGCTACTTTTCGGTCAGAAAGAATATTGCAGGACAATGGCAATAAGATTGGCCAATTCATGGAAGCGGACCCGAAGAATTTTGAGAACTCCTGGAATTCTTATATGCGTATGATGGTTGATAAGAGAGCTAGGTTAAATGAGGAAGTGGGCTGACACTATACAGATCAACTCTAACTATACAGATCAACTCTAATAATGATGGCCTGAAATAATAGACCCAACCAAAATACACATCCACGTTCCAGACCCAACATTTTATTTTTGTCCTTTTGTACATAGCTCTAGAATATTCCCTTGACAATTCTGTTACAGATTTCATACGTAGTAGCACAGCAATAGCAAATTGTTGCCTTTAGTGTACAGATAGCAGTAGCAAATAGCTGTCCCTAACATCAGTATAAATATCCTCCACTGTATATATCAATACATGATGAAATAAACATTTGTTTATCAGTGTAAACCTCTTGTTTTTCAATGGTCAATTGGGATATTCGTTGTCTGCTATGGGAGAGTTTTAAGTTCAAACGTGATAAAGGAGAATGGGTTTACCTATAAGCGATACTGTATATATAGAAGGTGTTGTAGTTGGAGTAGAATTGTATATATGGAAGGTGTTGTAGTTTAGGTAGAAACTGCATATATGGAAGGCGTTGTTACGTTTCTTTAGGAGTCTTTATTCTTTAGGACTTTTATTATATGTACTCCAAATCTTTGTGAAATAAAGCAGAGATCGATTCTTTTTTTTTTATGGTATCAGAGCCATTGTTAACGGAAAAGAGCAGAAAAGTGAAGAAGGGTCAGGAAAGTGGCAAACGAATACCTCACTGTATTATTTGCATCCTTCAGATAATCCTGGGACCATCATATCTCATGTTCAATTGAAAGGAGAAAACTATGAAGAATGGGTGAGATCCATGCGCAATGCACTTCGGGCAAAGAAGAAACTTGGATTTATTGATGGGAGTGTAGAGAAATCGAATAAAGACTCCTCTGAAATCGAAGACTGGTGGATGGTGAATTCCATGCTGGTGGCTTGGATCTTTAATACAATTGAACCTGTTGTGCGTTCTACCATAACATATGTGGAGAATGTAAAGGATCTGTGGGAGGATCTTTACCAACGATTCTCCGTTAAGAATGGGCCTCGTGTCCATTAATTGAAAACTGATATTGCTGCCTGTAAACAACAAGGGCAAGCGGTAATGACATATTATGGGCGCATGAAGGTGATGTGGGATGAGCTAGCGAATTATGAACCAATACCTGCCTATCGATGTGGACGTTGCATCTGCAATATTTCTGTCTAAATTGAAAGAAAATGGGAAGAAGAAAGGATTCATCAGTTTTTGATGGGTCTTGATGATGTGATAGATGGAACTTTGCGTTCTAATGTGTTGAGTTTGGAACCATTGCCTAGTTTGAATAAAGTTTACTCTATGGTGATCCAAGAAGAGAGACCTAGAAATATAGCCCGAAGTAAGGAGGGACATGGAGAAGTTGTAGGATTTGCAACACAAGCAGTGTCAGGTGCTAAAGTAACTGTTGTGCGCTCAAAGGACAACAAGAATGAGATTTGTAGCCATTGTGAACGTACTGGGCATGAAGCTAAAGAATGTTTTCGAATTATTGGGTACCCATAATGGTGGGGAGACAAACCTCGAGGGTCTGGAAAAGGTGGTAATCGAGGTCGTGGAGGAGCTGGTTTGATCTCTACGGGTCGCAGCCAAGGAGGTGCGACGGCAAATGCCACTCTAGCTACAGTAGACGAAACCAAGAATGCTACAAATGTTGATCGCAACGGAATCCCAGGACTGAGTGATGAGCAATGGGCAAAGTTGCTGGATATGTTGAGTGCGACCAAAACAAGCAGAGTGGAACCACTTTCTGGTAATACAAATTTATCATTGAATGATTGGATTATGGATTCAGGAACCTCACATCATATGACTAGTGATGTGAGCCTATTATCCGACGTTCGAGATATTACACCATGTCCTATGGGACTGCCTAATGGAAAGCATACAGTGGCTGTGAAAGAAGGAAAATTGTGCTTAGGAAACAATATATATGTGAATCATGTTTTGTTTGTTCCACAAATGAATTGTACTCTAATTTCTGTAGCTAAACTATTGCGAGAACTAAAAGGCATTGTCACATTTACTGATCAGTTGTGTGTAATACAAGACCGAGCTTCGAGGACTCTAATTGGAGCTGGTGAGCAGCGAGATGGGGTATACCTTTTCCAATCAACAACATTAGTATAAGCGAATAAAGTCAGTGGTAGAAATGAGAAGGAATTGTGACATCGACGGTTAGGACATCCATGTGAGAAAGCTTTGTCTAATGTTTTTGAGATTAGAAATAGAGTTGTTGCTAGAAGTAGTGATCATGAATTCTGTGACATTTGTTATCAAGCTAAACAAAGCCATGGAGTTTTCCCTCAAAGCAATAATAAAGATGATGAATGTTTTGCTTTAATTCATTATGATTTATGGGGTCTTTACAAAGAACCTGCAGCATGTGGTGCAGTTTATTTTTTAACAATTGTGGATGATCATTCACGTGCTGTTTGGATTTATCTGTTGCTTGAAAAGAAACAAGTAGAACAAACAATTAGGAATTTTTGCACAATGATTGAACGTCAATTCAAGAAACAAGTCAAAGTTGTTTGGAGTGATAATGGGACTGAATTTACTTGTTTGAGACCCTATTTTCAAACTCAAGGAATCTTGCATCAAACGTCTTATGTTGAAATGCCACAACAGAATGGGCAAGTAGAAAGGAAACATAGACATATACTAAACGTGGCTAGAGCATTAAGGTTTCAAGCTCGGTTGCCTATTCAGTTCTGGGGTGAATGTGTGTTAACTGCAGGATACCTGATAAACTGAACTCCTTCATCTTTGCTTGATGGGAAGACTCCGTATGAGGTCTTGTTTAGAAAGGTACCTCATTATGAGTGTCTCAAGGTATTTGGGTGTCTTTGTTGTGCCAAACAGGTCACAAGGGAGAAAGATAAGTTTGGTGAGCGAAGTAGAAAATGTGTTTTTGTAGGGGATCCTTGGGGTAAGAAAGGATGGCGTCTGTATGATGTGGAAAATGGAGAATATTTTGTGTCACGTGATGTGATATTCCATGAGCATGTATTTCCATATCCTGAAGATAAAGAAACAGTTATTGAAATTAATTCTAAACTAGCAACAAATATGGTGATTGATGATGAGATGGATGTAATCACAACCACAAAACTTATGTCAAGTAATCAAGATGAAAAATTGAGGGAGAGAGTTAACATTGAAGAAGTAAGGGGGAGTACTAACATAATTGAGGAATTAAAGCAGGATGATGACAGGGTAGATGGTATAGAGAGAAATTAAGAAGAGAATTTGGGAAGAGGACAACAACAACCCAAACCATCAGTTTTGTTGAAGGATTTTGTCACCTATAGTGCTCGGTGTTTGAAAGACCCCACTTATGCTAAACCTAACTCTAAGTAGTGTTCCTCAGGTATGGCTCCTTATCCTATATCCAATTATGTGCCAATTTTTTGCAAAACCATCGATATTTTCTAGCTGCAGTTAATGCTATTTTGGAGCCCAAGGGATATGCAGAAGCAGTAAAAGACAAGAAATGGAGGGATGCCATGACAAAATAAATTCAGGCACTAGAAGACAATGAAACATGGACTCTTAAGAAATTTCCTGTAGGAAAAAAGGCCATAGGATGTAAATTACAAGATAAAGTACAAGTCAGATGGAACAATTGAGAAAAATAAGGCACGATTAGTGATATTGGGGAATAAACAAATTGAAGGAATCGACTACAATGAAACGTTTGCTTTGATACCAAAGATGGCCACAATAAGAACAATATTGGTTGTGGTAGTGGTGAAGAAATGGAAGCTCCATAAGATGGATGTGAACAATGCTTTCTTGCATGGGGATTTGCATGAAGAAGTGTATATGAAGTTGTCTCTAGGTTTCTCCTCCTCAGATCAAACAAAGGTTTGCACATTGAAGAAATCTTTATATGGATTGAGACAGGCTCCTAAGTATTAGTTCTCTAAGTTAGTGATAGCGTTGAAAAGATATGGATTTCTACAATCTTATTCTTATTATTCTCTATTCATTTATTGCAAGAATTCCACTCGTCTAAATGATATGTAGATGATTTGATAATTGCTAGAAATGATGTTGATGTTATGGATAAACTTTAACAATATCTTAGCTCATGCTTTTATATGAAAGATCTTGGATTGCTTAAATATTTTCTCGACATTGAAGTGGCTCGTGGACCTGAAGGAATTTTTCTATGTCAGAGGAAGTATGCACTTGTTATTATTACATAAACTGGACTACTAGGAGCCAAGCCAGCTATAGTTCCAGTCGAGCAAAATCATCATTTGGCTCTTGCAGATGGGACACTTTTGGCTGATCCAGAATGATACCGACTATTGGTGGGATGAATAATATACTTAACCATCACTAGACCTGAGCTTTGTTATTCTATTCTTGTATTGGCTCAATTTATACAAAATCCAAGAATGGATCATTCGGAAGCAGCATTACATGTTGTGAGGTATTTGAAGGGAAGTCCTGGGCAAGGCATTTTTTTATCATCAGATAGTGATTTGAGATTGTTGGCTTATTGTGATTCAGATTGGGCAAGCTGTCCTTTGACTCGTCATTCTTTGACAGGTTATGTAGTGTTGTTGGGTAAATCTCCTTTTTCTTGGAAGACCAAGAAGTAGCATACGGTATCTTATTCCTCTGTTGAAGCTGAGTATCATTCCATGGCTATCACAACTTGTGAGTTGAAGTGGTTGTGAGGATTTCTACAATTCTTGGGAGTGTTTGATGAAAATTTCACATACTTGTATTATGATAGTCAAGCAATGTTACATATTATTGCCAATCCTATGTACCATGAGAGAACGAAACATATTAAGATTGATTGTCACTTTGTTTGGGATGAAATACAACGAGGAAGTGTTGTTACTAACCATGTGCGTACAAACGAACAATTGGCAGATATATTAACAAAAGGACTTGGTCGTCATCAATTTGAACACCTTCTTTGCAAGTTGGGCATTCGAAATCTTCATGCACCAACTTGAGGGGGAGTATTGGATATTGTAATTTAAGTAGAATTGTATATATGGAAGGTGTTGTTACGTAGTTAAAGGCTATTGTTTAGGAATCTTTATTCAGTCTTTATTCTCTAGAAGTCTTTTATTGTATATATACCATATCTTTGTGAAATAAAGGGAGCAGACGCAAATCAATTTCTTTTCAATTTGCAGCATGAATTCATTGAAGTTAGGCCATGTCTTCCTGTGGTGGTGGAGAGTGAGACGACTATGTGAAGGTGGAACAGAGGCAAGGAACAAAATACTGGGAACAAGGAAAGCGAGAAGAGACGTTGCCATTTGATGAGAATCATGAGAATGTTGAAAGTTGGAGTTGATATATAGGATTATAGGAAATAATAATCATTGTTTTAAGAGCTTGTGAGGTGGAAAATTCTCTGCAAAGCAATACTAACATTTATATTTTCTATTTGCATAGGAGGAGGCAGTGGGGGTAGCTCCGAAGGGTAAAGAGGTGGAGTTCGGTGAGGTCTTTGTCTTCTAAGACATTAAAGGAAAAGAGTTTTAAGTGAGTGGTTGTGGAAGTTGGCTTTATTTGATAATTAAGAAGACCTACACACAGTACACACTTTCTGGGTTTTGTTTTCACTGGAACAAGGAAGTAGCAAAATTGGGAAATGTATGATGTTGCGGTTATGGTCTCAATAAAGTGCAAATGGCTAGGTTTTGCATGAGTGGGGTATCTATAGATATTTAAAGGATGGTTCAAAGATAGCGAAAGGGCATTCAAGAAGGGAAAATGGATAAACAATACGAGTAGTGAGAGAGATGGGTTCGACTTGAGCAAATATTTTGGCACATCAGCAATTAAATTAATTGACAGTGGCTTATTATGGATAATGGTAAGGATTCATTTTGAATATTTTTCTAAATGTTAGGGTTTATTTTCAATACCCTAAAATATTATGGTCCATTTTAGTGTATTAATCTTTTGGCCATTTCCTTAAGGACTAGTAATGTTCTCCATTATTTTAGTTATGTTTTAGGTTCCTTTTGTCAGTAGTTGTAGCATAATTTGTCTAGTTTCCTTTGTCATAAATGTCAATCTCACTATCTGTTTTAACTACAATGATGTTTGCCCTATTTGGCAATCAGCTGATTACATTAGCTGTTAACTAATTCTATTAGTTGATTTGACTAGCGGATTGTATTAGATGTTTATTATTTGATATTTGGTAAAATTAGCTGTTTATATATAAAATAACTTATGAAGACATGACTTTAAAAAAAATATAAGAGTATGAATATTGTATATCTTAGTATTTTATTGAATATGCTTATAGTAATTTAGATTTTAGATATTTAATTTTACAAAAATTAAGTTTATAACTCTAACAAAAAAAATATAAACATATAATAATAATAATAATAATAATAATAATGATAATAATAATAATATTAATAATAATAACAACAACAACAACAAATGTAACATCCCATCACCGATGGGAAGGGTAGAATAGTAATTTGGAATGGTTTATGAGTGCTTAGAATTGCCTTGATATGTTCATGCATACACATACCTGTGAATAGTAAATTTTGCACATGAAAATGACTGTATATGCATTCATGACATTTCCTGGTATATTTGTTAATAAATGTGATTGTTATGAAAAAAATGTGATTTGTGTGCTTGAAAATTGAGTTGGAGAGGGTCATTGAGGTTTGAGTATTTTTAGTGAATTTTAGAAAATTTTATGAAAATTTTGGAGAAATTTCTGGACAAGGAAAACTGCCAAGTGACAGACTGATTATTACCGGTAACAGAAATTCTTGTCCAATGGCACTGAAAATTTAGATAAATGATTTTAGGATTTATTAATTTGAGCCATTGGAAATTTAGGAAGAAATTGGAGTAGAATTTGGATCTTAATTGGAAAGAAACCAAGTGAGAGCTTTAAAATAAGACATGTGGCAAGTGACACTTGTCACTTGCCTAACCATGCCACCTTTGTTTAATTAAAAGGTTTTCCCTCTTTTGGTTTATCTTTCACGATGCTTTCATATAAGAAGACCAAAATATTAGGTTGCTCCATCATATACATAGTCTCTCTCTCTCCCTCCTTCTTCGTTGGTCTTATTCTTCTTGTTATTTGTTACCAATCTCCACCCACACAAAAGCTCTCATATCTTACTTGCTTTCTCTTCTTTTGTTCACAAAAACAAACCTAAGCCTTTCACCCTCAAGATGTTGATGATCGTGTATGTTGGTAGGAGTTAGAGATTTTGTTGTAGTTTTGAAGAGTGGAAGGTTTGGAAGCTTAATTAGGTAAGAAGTTTGTCTTATATCATGGGTTTTTAGTTAAATAAAGCATTTATGATGTTATTTGAACTTAATTTTATGGAATTGTGTTTAGGGTGTATGGGTGTGAATTCTTGTTTGATTGATGATAAATGATGTTGAATGTGGTGTAGGTAATTTAGAGTTGGTTTGGATAGAATTTAATGATGTTAGATGAGTGTATGAAAAGGAAGATGATTGAGTGCATGTTGATGCTATATTGTAGGTTAATGTTCAAGTAGAGGTTTTGCCTTAGTTTTGGTTGATATCTTGAGTGGATTGAGTAGTGTTTGAGTGAGGAAATGGTATGGAAGAGGTAGGAGAAGAGTTAGGTGGAAAATTTGAAAATTTGAAAATTTGATTTGTGTATGTTTCAATAATTTGGCCATAACTTCTTTTATAATGATGCAATTGAGATGATTTTTAGTTTGAATTAAACTAGAGGTATTTGGCTATATTTCTTGTGAAAGAAGTGCTGTTAAATTTTGGCTTGAAGAGTTCCAAATCTTGACTTGAATGTGAGAATATGTGTAGGGATGAATAGTAGCTCTAGAATAGCATTTTTGTGATCTGAAACTTTGGGAATTTTTCTGAGACGATTTAGGCATATTTTGCTCAATTGGTCTTCATAAAAGTTGTAGCTCTTCTTGATAGCTTTCTATCGCCATAAAGTGTGCCATTTTTCGACATTGGAATTGATAGTTATGAGTGATTGAAATATAGATATGGTTTAGGTGATATTTTAACAATTCTTTAACAAGGCAGCCATAATCATGTGGGAATTTGACCTAGTTAGAGTAGAATTTGCTTCTATGTTCTTTATGAGAATTGTAGAATGTGTTCTGATCTTTCCATTGATATAAAGTATGGAATTTTTGGACAATGTGATAGGAAGTTATGATTTTTAGAAAATTGTGGTACTGTTTAGGATGACATTTAATGGTCAGTAACTTTGATTGAGATTTTGACTCCCTTAGAGTTGGAATTGGTTTTCGAGTCCTTCATGGACATTGTAGAGCTTTCTTGATATTTCCAGGGATACCAAATTTGCCAAATTTGGACTCTGGAGTGAAAAGTTATTCATTTTGGAAGAAGAGAGCAAAACAAGTGAAAAAAAAAACGAATAGGCAAGGAAGCTGGCCCTCGCGAGGGCGAGCGCGCTAAGCACTCCTCGTTAGTGCGAAGGCGAGCACGCTACGCGCTCCTTGTGAGTGCTCGTGATCACAAGAGCGCGCGTCAGCACGCGTCTCGCGGCCGCGAGACACTCGTGAGTGCGAGCGGCCAATTTTGATTTTTTCCCCAATCCGACCCTTGTGCCATTCTTTTGCTTCTAACTTTTTCGTCCGACCTCCGATTGACCTGATTTTTGAAGCATTGAGTTTCTAAAACATTATTCTACCTCTCCACGTGAATTTGTGGATTTTGAAATTAAATTAAAAAAATATTGATCGAATCTAAGAGAGAGGACCGGTTGAAAAGAGTATGAGTGGGTTATTTTTCTGAACATACTTTAGTGTTTTGGCAATATCTGGACCTATAGAAATCCAAATTGAGTAATTTTGGTGTCTATAGATTCCTAAAAATAGGGCAACACTTTTATTAAAGAGAGGTTGACTAGGTTACCTCTTTTTCACTTTCTCATTGATCGCGAGCAGTAGAAATAAGTCTATGAGAAATAAATTGTGAGTTTTGATATGGGATGG
>JAOTIZ010018357.1:0-10441 GCA_027123425.1 Erythroxylum panamense | reverse complement strand
CAGTTCCATCAACTCTTCCATTTCATCTTAACTCATTTATATATCACTAATTCACCTTTCATCTTAACCCTATACTCATTTTTGATTCATGTCTCCAACTGCTAAAGATATTCAGGTATGTATACATATATACACGGTGAAAAGAAAAATAGAGCATATATTTCTCTATCAACTTTCCAAATTTCTATACTCTTCTTATGCATATTTTTTATGGTTCTTTCTAGCTCAAAAATCAATTCTACACTATCTGATCATAGAATAATCATCAAATATGAAATAGCATTATATCCAGATTTTTCATCTTATTTACTCGGTATGCATAAAAATGGCCATTATTTCCATGATTATGAAATGTCAAATAATTCATATTTCTCATAAAGATTAACATGATACTTACTTGTTAAAACTCCAAAATCTTCAAATATCAACCAGCCCTAATTTTCGTGCACCTCACGTACACCATCATAGAGGCTAGCAGGTTTAGGTTTTTTTGAGGCTAAAGAAGTAGACAATAAAGTGGAAGTGGTAGAAGATAAGGGAAAGCAAAGTTTAACTTTGGTAGATGTTTAATGAAAAACTCTATGTACAAGAAAGAAACTTGAAGAAGATAGCTACGAAGAAGGTAACTAGGACAAACAACAGTACCTAGTCTTTCAACTTCAAATGAACATAACTTAGTCTTTCTAACAAAATCATAAGGTGTAACTTAACTAAGTTATGTAACTTCTGTGGCTTTAGACTAGTTATCAATCAGCTAGTTCAATCTTCTCCATATTTTTCTCTAATTTGTCTCTAGATTTTTCAAAATCATTATCTCAAAAATTCTAAAGTCGACTCCCAAATTTCCTCATCATCATTTATTCTTATTTTTATTATCATTCACCAATTTACTTGCCAATTGGCATTTTTCCTAGTCTAATAATAATCAACAATTTCAAAAATTATTCCTAAAATTTACCAAAATTCAAAATTAACAAATACAGTTACCAATTAAATTTTCAATACATCAAATTTATAAATTCTCAATAGTATCACATTACAATCCAATTATACCCAGAATTATCAATGAATGCATGTACAATTATTTTCATGTGTAAAAGTTCAATATTAATGTATATGTGTATATCATATAATGCAAGAGCATGAAATGTGTTTTCTAATCTCTAAAAAATCTTTCATATTTATTATTCTAGCCTTAACATGGGTGTGATGTTACGTGGGAGTTCTGAACATAAATTGTACATAAAAATTAACGTTCAAAGAAAATAACATAAGAGACATGAAATTTCTGAGCACCAAAGTCATAACAAACAAAACTATCATGACTGGTAGTATATCCTATAAAGTTATATTAAACAGATTAAGTAGAAATCTTATGACATTTATTACATGGCAAATAAATGAAACAAACACAACCAATGGTATGAAAATGGCCATAGTTAGGATGTTTATCATAAATATGAAAATAAGGTGTCTTAAAATCTACTATTTGAGAATATTATCAATTAATAAGATATACATCTATAGACAAAGATTCCACACAATAAATAGGTGGAACAAAGGATTCAATTAATAAAGTACGAGTAACTTCTAATAGATAATTTTTTTCATTATGTTGCAGTATTCTATTATGGTTTATACAAATGAAAGCATTGTGAGAAAATACCTTTTTCATTAAAAAAATCATGAAATGTATTAGACGTGCATTTTTAACTAGAATCATAGTAAAGTACCATAATAGCATAAGAAAATTAAGTTTCAGCATATGCAGCAAAGGTTTGAAAGATTGAAAATACCTTATATTTAGAAAGAAGAAAATAAACCTAAGTAAACCAACTGTAATCATCAATGAATGCCACAAAGTAGTCATAATATTTATGAGAAATAACAAGTTTAATCCCCCATACATCACTCTGAATAATATTAAAACATTTTGTTGTATGACTACCAATAAGAGAGAAAAGAGGAATTTAATTTATTCCTAATTTACAAGTTGAACATTCAAAAGAAAGACTATGAAATTGATCATCACAACCCAATAAACTAGAGTTCAATAAATAAGACAAAATGACATAATTAGAATGCCCTAAACGTTTATGCCACACTTCACTTTATGGAGCTAAATTAATATTTACAGTAATAGGAATATCGAGAGAAAAAATGTCTTACTTTAGGCCCCTTCACGGTCTTCATCCTTAACACCAAATCCTTTACATAACAACCATCACAAGAAAAAATGTACATCACAAAATTTCTACTAATTGTCGAACTACTAGTAGACTATTAAAGAGCCTATAAGAGACATAAGCATTGTTGAAGATAGGAGTAATATCACCAAAAATAGTAGTGCATATATTGTTTCCAATAGCAACTTAGAATTATCTTGATCTATAGTATGGGTAAACATTTTTTTAACAAGTTAGTTGAACTAGTAATGTGATTTGATATGCCAAAATAAGTAAGTAATGACTTAAATGATGACTTACCATTACCTTGAAGCCTAAGAGCTAAAAATGTCAAAACTATTATTTGTTGCACCATTTATAACATTTAGTAGAGCATTTTGAATGATTATTGATGGAGGTGGGGTCCCAAAAAGAATCTAAATAGTTGAAAAAATTGCTAATGGTTGCTTGAAAATCGTTATTTTGATAGTTTTATGAAAGAGTTGGACAATCTTTGATGATGCCAATCTTTGATGATGCACCCTAATTTTTTTGTAATAATTACAATCTTTTGGTGTAATTTGTAATAATATGGTCATAATTCTTACAACTAAAAGACTAAGCTTTACTCATATCTCTAACTTTACCTTTTCTAGGAGCCAAAAATGCAATATGTATTGTAGTTAATTTCTCCTACTCCAAAGTGGTTAAAGTATGAAGATGTTCTTCATGAAACAATTAACTGAAACACTCATTGAAGGTATGAGTTATGCGGTAATTCATTAAATTAAAATGAGCATTTTCATACTCTAGTCGTAGCTTTATCAAGACTGATCAGGCCTGTTAATCTCATAGACAACCAATATACCAATAAGAGAATTCCTAGATATTATAACACAAATTATTTTAATAAATTTAACCTATAAAATTTGAAAACTAGAAAATTATTCTTGAATAGTTAGACACCCTTGATTATAATTTACAATCTCACTCTAATTAAATTCTCTTAGATGAATTAGTTTGATTATAAACCTTTTCCAAATATCCCTATTTTGTTTTAGTAGTGTTATAGGGACATAAATTCAAAAAAAATTAAGAATAGCATATTTGATCTTCCATTAGGCTAATTGTGTAGCATCTCTTAAAACTGGGATAGTGACATCAATATATACCTACCAATCTTTTATAGTAAAATGCAGTTGGAATTGAAATTCCTATATTGAATAATTCTTTCCAGGAACAAGTTATTAAAGAATAATATACCAATAACACAAATATAGAGAGACAAAAAATGTCACTATCCTAAAAATATCGAAAGGTTACCAAAAAATGTGAGTTTCTCTCCTCACCTTATTCTATGAAAAAAAAAGAATCCAAGTTGACTTTTTTATTTTCTTTTTTAGATCAAGTTGCATCTTCAGCAATAATAAGAGAAAGAACTTTAAAGTGTTGAATCACTATGAATTAACTTTCAAATCCAATCCGAGATATCAAAACACTAATCATGCTCAACCTTAACCAAAATAAATGAACTTAAAACTAAATCAATTTTAAACCAATACTATGAGGCTAGATTGCAAAAAAGAGAACCCATAAAACTATAGACTTTTTTTATTGAGCTAAAAGAATCGTCAAAGACATAAATATCTAAAAGAAAACTATAAAAGGCTAACTCTGATACTATAAAATGAATTGTAAAGAAATGGCTCAATGCCATTTCACTTTGATCTCATTTAATAAATAAATGAATATGATTAAAGGTTGATTTCTCCTTATTTTACATCTATCCATGGTTGATTTCTCTTTATTTACAACTATATAATTAACTTAAGGAAAGTAATATATATAGAAAATGGATAAATAGTATGAAATAAATGTCGATTATATATGATATCAAGGACATGACAAAAATTTCATCCTGATCATTATCAAAGAACATTTTTCATAAGACCAAGAACATAAAACTAAATAATACTAGCACAATGAAAGGAATACATTAAAACAAATACATATAATGATGAGTAACAACAAAGTATTGATAAATAATCTAAGGTATTATAAGAAGGTTACTATTGTTAGTGTAATATTATCTCCTATCAACTTTAATTGAATTAAATCATATTAGAAGTGTAACCAAATATTTGATGATCATATAAAAACAGTCAAATCTAAAATTAAGTGTTAAGATACGAAATAAACCTATCAAAACTTCCTTAATGGTAGGACATATTAATAATGACAAGATCCAAATAATAGAGACATTAAAATGCATATCTAGAAATACATTTTTCAGTAATAAACAAAAAAAGCTAATAGAATTTATTATAAACTAGAAAAACATAATAAAACCAAGATTAAAGCAACCATATGACTTCCTATGAATATATTTGACACGAATGTAATGTAACCATATCATTTAAAGTGTAACTTAATAGCAATTTGGGACCAAAAAAGATCTTAAACTAAATAAAATTAAAGACCTAAAAATGCACATTAATAGTAATTTGGGAATTTTTTTGAGCCTATAATTCTAAACCTAGGAACATTGAAATACACTATATTTAAAAGGCATAAAATCCAAAGTCAAATCCCCACTTAAACTACTTATAAAGGGTACCTAAAAAATTAAAAATAAGAACAATAATAGAATTTACTCATGCTAGAAATGCATGTTAAATATATAAATGATGTTTGGGATAACACTACTTTGTTTTTATGAATCTCACTTCTTCTATACTATTTGTTATCAAACCTAAGAGATATTATATATGAAAGCATTAGAGTCAAGATATTTATTAGGGAAGGTGATAACTTGCCTGATTCTCTCTTGAACATCTTTAATGATGAGCCACTATATAAAGAATTAAGAATCTTGTGATACTCAGAATGATGATTAGGCAACATGAATTTTAGCTAGTAGCATAACGTTAAAGGGGAGTAATGATGGCATCGACCACCCTCCTACTTTTCAATGGTAGTGCATGTGTAGCCCTTCCTTCTCTTAAACGAAAGCTCTTAGATTCTTCAAATAAAATGAGGAACTGACTCTTTTGAAGGGGACAAGAAGAAGAAGAGATGGAAACATCAAAAGCTTTTAGTTATCCTTTTAGTCTTAAAATAGAAGCTCCTCAATTAGTTTGGTCAAATTTTTAATATTTTTCTAAAGTTTTAAAATTAAAAGGCTTTAATGATTAAAATGAACTGATTAATTGGTTAATTCTTGATAAATATAGTTGAACTGGCTAATTTGATCCAATTTTGTTTTGATAAAAAAATACAGAATAATTGACAAGTAGTTATAGTATTCATTCTCCATTAGAAAATTTCTTTCTTGATAAACTAATTCCTTTTCTTGAAAGTACAAAAATTTATCAAAGATTCGTCAGAGAAGTATGAACTTTAATCAACTTAAAAATAAACTTCTAACTATTTTGAGTTAGTCATACTAAGATAATCCTTGAAATATCAAAGAAATTGCATAATATGATTAAGATATGGTTGTTTTGATTATAACTTAAATTAAATAATATATTGAATTGAATAATTCCTAGTTATATAAAAATATATCAATTTTCCTATTAGTCTTATCTATCTGTTTAGATCTTACTAAACACAACTCATGAAAAAAATTTGAGAACTTTAGATAAGGAAAATTAAAGGATTTGTTATTAACAAGTATAACATATCCTTAATTAAATTTTGTTACTTACAAAGTACAATTTCTATGTAAATAACCTAATTCTCTAATAATCAACTTGTTCTGTAAAGTTGATTTCACTCTTTGATTCTTACTCTTATTAGTACCTATAATTGTAATATCAACCCTATAGACACACAGACATAGACACACACAAACACAGACACATAGACACACACAAACACAAACACATACACACACAAAACACATCATACACACACAAAACACATCCACCCACTTGCCTACACACACACACCAAATTTATTAAAGCTTAGATAAACAAAGAAGCTGGTGGATTCTTCATCATATTGTCTTGATACTTACTTCAAACTATAGAAAAGTCTCAATAAACACGCTAACAACTTAGCATAACCATCTTTATAAAAAAAACTATGTAAAAGGGAAATGTTAACATTAATTTAATGAATATATCATAATATGGTAGTTGCTAAACTAATAAAGCAACCAAATTTACTAGCTTACCAACTCTTGAAATACTTTACTTATAATCGATTCATTTAACTTGTTTACACTTCTTAGCCTACTAATATGACCATATATGTGTCAATCTGACCACAACGTTTGAATTTCACATCAAAAACCTATTTTAAACTTATAGCCTTTCTTTGTAAATAAATTTGCTAGTTTCTACATCTTATTTCATTCAAAATCTTCTAATTATAAATAAGAGTTTAATAATAAAATTTATGAGAAATAAGAAATGTGTTGGTCCATGTCAGTAAAGCAGAGGGTAAAACGATCAACAAGAGAATATTTACCTTGTTTTGGGATTAATGAATTCTAAGTCAACATCATTGTTACTTGTATGAAAAGTATAAACGACTAAGAAATTTTTTTATAGATAAGTTAGTTTTTTGGTGTCTAATACTATTTATAAAATAGTTAAATTAAATTTAGATTACTAAAAGATTATACTCAAAGTAGTATTCAATGGTTTGGTTTATAAGAGTGAACCTCAAAATCTAAATTATTGAATGTTCAAAAGGGTGTCTTTTCTAAAACTGAATAAATTGCATTAAAAAACATTTTGAAAGGTGAGCATAAGAATTTAAAATATTGAAAAAGAAATAAAGGGTGAGAATAACCTAAACATAACCTATATGGACAATGATTAATTTTAGAGGAAATAATGTTCTTTGGCTATTATAGAATGTTCTAATTAATAGTTAGATTTTTACTTATTTTAGCACTAATCTCTTTATCCATACACCTCTTCCTAATCCAATTGAAAAAATCATATATAAAAGCTTATATGACCTTCACCTCATTTTTAAAGAATTTGCAATTTTTTTAATATCTAGATTGAATAGGTAATGCAACTAAATGCTAAGTTAAAGAGCATGGAGTTTCCATTATTGTATAATTATACCTTACTTGCTTGATTGACTATGTCATTCCATTCAAATGCTTTACAACTCAAATTGTAAAGAATTTATAACTTATTCCAAAATTTTGATGAGTAATGGATTTGGTAAAACATATGTATATATGATTTAGAAACAACCTCTCTATTAGTTAGGGGTAAGGTTGCATACTATTGGACCTCTCTAGATCGTATGTCTAAGTGGGGTTTCTATTGGGTGTTATTGTTGTTATTGTTGTTGTATGTATATGTGATTTATTCTCTTAGTTTCATAAAACATAAAATGGATTAAAGGTGGAACTAAAATTGAAAATATATTTGGCCTTGAGACTTTGTCTGATTAGTAGACATTACATGAAAGAAGCTTTTTAGAAGAATGTTAAAAAACCAAAGCAATTTTTTTTCTAAAGAACAAATTGATGGCTATTAGTGAAAAGATATATGCATGATTTATTTATAAAATTCCTTAAATTAGGTCTTAAACAAATAAAAACATCCTCCTTACAAAAATTGATGTTATATCTTAGAAGACTATCCTTTATAGTAGAAAACCCTCTATAGTTGTTAGTTGGATAAATTCATATATTTCTATGAATTATAGCTTATACTTTAGAAAATTAAGGTAGACTAGTCAGTAGTGCTTTAGCATTTGGTATTTTAAAAGGAGGGCCTTGTGGATGCTAGTTATTAAAACATAACTATATGCTCTTATTCTTTTCATTTCATTACAAATGTTTTTCTCTTAAACTCAAAATCGACTTAAGAGTCTAAGAGGGGTCAACTTTAGGTTTTGATTTACCAGAAGCATTTAAAAATTGAGTTTAAACCCATTTAGATGGTTTGTATAGAGCTTCCATATTTTCTTAGCTTAAAGAACTTTGTTTATAGTTTTAATAGAATGAATTCTTATTCCTCTTTTATCCATAGGCATGTATATTTAAAAAAACTTGTTTTTTTTGCTTTAGTAGCATTTGCCATATTACCTATCTACAGAAAGTTCCTAATGATTCTTTCAATTGTTTTTGTATTATTTAATAAAAAAAGGTGAGGATGTCAATAAATATGCACACTAGTCAACATTAATATAATCATTTATGATATCATAACAAAAATAGGAATATAATGTCCTAATTCCTAATCCTTTTGTGTATAAAATCAAAGAAATATTAATGGTTATAATAAGTGATTCTAAGAGTTATATAAGGATACCTAGGTATATAAAGGGAATTTTTTATAGTTTGATCCCTAAGAGCTGAGCTAGTTTATTTATTTAATGGCTTCCCTTATGAGGTAAATATATATCTCTTGTTATTGGTTATAATTATAAATAAGCTACTAAATTTATGTAAGGAGTTAGAGACTACCTTGCTAAAGTCTATATATGCCTTGTAATAGTATGATTTCTTATATAAAGCATAAGTTGAATAACTTCATTTTCTTGCAATTTTAGTGATTTATAGAGTTCTTTTCCATATTAATATTTATTGAATTTAATTCCCATATTAAATTTCTTTTTCCATATTAAGATAATTAAACCATCATACATGATTGATTATTATAATTGACATAACAATTAACCCAAAATATCTATGCCCTCTTTCACAACATATAGGTATATTCAATTAGTTACTACTAACTCTTGATATATAATTTAGCCTAATCAAACTCATAAAAATCTATTTAGTTATCACACTAGTATAGGATCTATAAAATATAGGGTGACTGTCATATAACTTGCGACATGATCTAGTCCTATAATGTTTATCCTCCTAACGCAAAAATTATACTTCACCTCTCAATCCTTCATAAAATCCCTAAGATTGAATCTATGGTGGCTAGACACATATCCAAAATTAAGATCAAAGAGAATAATTTAACCTAACAATAATAAGTTATGCATTGATAATTGAAATATCCAACACAAACTAGATAATAAAAATTTAATATGAAAGAAAGAAAAGAAGAAGAGATAGAAGAAGAGTTAATTATAATGAGTCCCCTCCTCCAATCTTGCTCCCTAATCCCCCTCATATTTAGAAACCTTACATCTATGAACTGATGGAAGGTGGTTACCAAGAGCTTGTTACTAGCTCTTTTCCATATACAAAAACTACCTCTAATGATCTTTAATTAGAGTAGTTATAAGTTAGAGTTACATAAAAGACTTGTAAAGTGATTAAACTTGTAATTTTGTACATCCTTGGAATACAAATCTCAAGTCTGGTACTAGTTATAATTTATATTCCTATCCCATTTTTTAAACGGGAAAACAAGACAACTAACACAATTCAAAAACAAACTTATATTATTTACATATTTAACTACTTCTCCACTTTTCCCTAAGTTCTCAAAATTTTTTGAGATAGAATAATTCTCTGACTTCCACGAAAAAATTGTTACCCTTCAAGTTAGTTTTCAAATAACTCCAACATCACCTTGATTAGACAAATATAAGGAAAGTTATCCTTAAACTCGTGTTTCCTCCTTGAATAATAAACTATTATAAGATAATATTATACAAATCTATATAAAACATGTTATAAAATGTTAAATCTAAAAACCATAATCCAAACTAATTGGGCATAACTAGCTGAAACAAGAATTAGTTCCACTTTTATAGGTTTATGGTAGCATTTAGCATATGACATAAGCTTTTAAACTCTTAGGTGTCCCTAGCAAAGGAGTTACAGTTTCTTGAAAGTTTACCTAAATACTACAACATCTATCTAAACTCTTTAGTTAACTTTATAGTCAACAACAAGTCTCAATTGAATTAAAAACTTAAAACACATAATATTTCTTATGTAAATCACCATATAAAGAAGACAAAGTAAACATTATACTACCTTTTTCATTAAGTTACTTTAATTTGGCAATTTACTTATAAAGTATCATTCATTCATACAAGTTTTTGAAATTTTATTGAGGTACTCTTATTACCATCTTACAAAATTAAACTTACTATAAGCTTCAAAATCATCTAATCTTCAATATTTAAATAGATATATACAAGAAAAAAATCAAAAGCTCTTTAATAAGGTTATAATAAGGCTAAAAGGATAAGTAGGCCAAGAAAGGAATGGAATATGAAAACCAAAGATATGGAAAAACAAAGATATTTACAATTAGTAGAGCAAAAATATAAGAAATTGATCAAAAACCTCCACTAACTCTTCATATCTTACAAAAATCGTC
>JAOTIZ010018281.1:0-10443 GCA_027123425.1 Erythroxylum panamense | reverse complement strand
TACACTTTCTCTCTTTATTTCTTGATTTTCAACTCAATTTCAATCAACTCATCCACTTTTGAATATTTCTTATTTTTAATCAAAAATCGGGGTCCAACAGATTAACTATGATGATTTATTTTTGTGTCACTAATATAATGGGAATTGTTACAATTTAGTATCTTCACAATTAAATTGTCACTATTAATATATTAATATTGTCAAAAAAAATTATCACTAAGCTTTGTTATTAAAAGCTTATGTACTTGTTATGATGAAAATTTTTGTCAATAAAAATTCAATTAGTTAGTGTCTACTTAATATTGTCACAATAATCGAGCTATACTATGCTCACTATTATTTGTAATTTTAATGACAAAAATTTTTGTTGTCACTTGTTCAACTTTTCGTTGCAAAAGTTTTTTATTTGAGAAATTAAATAATTTCATTAAAAATTGGAGAAGTTACATCTGGATAACTATCCCTTCGTGGATAGCCCATTTGGTTCACTTGATACACGAAAATAGCTGAAAAACGACAACGTTTACAAAAGACATCTTTAGACAATTTGGGGTAAAACTGATTTTGTCTTTCTTGAATATTCAATCTGTTACTCAATTAAGGAGGACGATTTTGATACTTTGAAGGCGACGCTTGCAAAGATCCAAGGGACTTCTCTTCTCAGTCTTGTTTTCAGTAGGTATTTAGGTCATATTTGCATTCATTTTACATATTCATTCATTCATTTTAGTAGCATTTTTAGGTTAATTTATTCATTTTCATTGAGTTTGTTATTTATTTTATTTTTCTTATTTCTTTGTAGAAAGCATGAAGTTTGGCTTCAAATCACACCTAATCTATCAGGGAGAAAAATATGGAATGAAGAAGTTTGCCTTACAATTTAATCGTCAAGAAGTTTAGAAATTTTTGTGCGCATGGCAGATACATCAAGAAGCAACTTAGCAGCAGATGGGAATTAAAAACGACACAGTAAGAGGTCAAGGAGAATAGTCCAAAACGGCAACACATGAGAGTCAAAACAAAGTGGTAGACTAGGTGATATTTTGAGGAGAGAAAACATTTGAACGTTTTAGGTTTTAATTTGGAGACGAGTGGGAGACGTGGCAATAGAAGGGGGGAATGCATGAAGAGAGTAGCAGCAAAGAGGACTGTACGTGCAAGGTGACTACCTCACGCACGGAGACGGGGCTTGACGCACGTTGGGAGGCTTGACGCAAGGGCTATCTCACGTACAAGAAACAGAACCAAGACAGGGACGCATACAGAAGACACAACGCGGCAGCTCCAAGGCTTGACGCACGAAGGGACCAGAAGGAGACTGGACGCAGACGCACGGCACACGGAGAGAGCTATCGCATGAAGAGAAAAACACACAATTGTGAGACCTAGACGACGCCGTACCTACGAGACCCATTTTCAAACCTGGGTTTTTTGAAGTTTATATCCAAGACTCACCAGAGTTCTTCGTTCCTTATTCCTCTAATGTTTATTCTCGTTGTTTTGATATTTATTTTGTTGAACATGAATATGAATGAGTAGATTTCTTGTTAAGCTTCAAAGATCAGGTGTAGTTTTTGAATTTCTAAGTGATTTGATTCTGGATTTTATTCAATAAAATTGATTCATGGCCATTGATTCTTGTTTTGAGTATTTATGCTTGTTATGTGTTAGGCCTCACATATTTTCAAAGCTATTGCAGAACCCCCTACAACTAGTCTTCAACATCTGAAGGTCTTCACTAGTGTTTTAACTTTTTCAGTTTTCATTCTTTAATTATTTAGTGATTCCTAACAAAACTATATGGCAGCAAGGAAAACTTTGCATATTTATGCTCTCCTAAAGGGTAGCCCAACAATAACACCTCAACTTTGCAGATGATATTATAATTTTCACAAAAGACTCAAAAAGATCAATCAGGAACTTGAGTAATTTTCTCATGGATTACGAGAAAACAACTAGTCAAAAGATTAACAAAGATAAGAGTTTCTTCATAGCTTCAAGAAAAAAGGGCATAGTATAAGAATTCAACACTTCCTCCATGATTGATAATTTCTGCAAGTGCACAAAGTCGTTTCTAGTATCCACACACTGAATATTCCAAAGTTGTCTCCCTAAAGGACCAATTCATTCACCACCAAATTAATTCTAATTATTCGCATGTTATTGACAAAAAATTCTAAAATGTGATTTGAGTTGAGTGAAAAGTAAATTGTAAGTACTAAACAAGAAAACAACAATAGATAAATTAGAGGTTTAGAAATAGGGATTGGAGTTCACCAATTCACAAGATTGACTCATACAATATGAAATTGATTGAATGTTAGGTTATGAAAACAGTTGCACAACTTTACCCATATCTTCTTTCAAAGCATACAAGAGTACCCAGCTAGATGAATACCATTGCTCAATGTGTCAACTTGCTAACCAAATCCATAAAGAATAAGCAACCACAAGTTCTCACCATAGCTTAGGATATCTCTACCTCTAAGTCCAAGGTGTTCATCTTCCTATAGACTGAACCAAATTTCACTTTTCAATACATCATTCGATTCCTAAGATTGCATCTATGGAGATCAAGCATGGAAACAACAATGAGATTCAAGGAAGACAAACATAACCTAGAAATTTTCATTCAACATTCAATAATCCATATCATACAAATCATCTTCCAAATGGGCTACATCCCTCACCTTAAAATGAGGTTTAGTTCTAGAATATTATAACAAAAATCACACACATAGGGATGCTCAGCAGTTAAGAAAGAGTAGAGAGAGAAGGTAGAAGAAACATAGGAAAATGTTGCTTCCAATCTTTAAGGAATTCCTCCAAATTCCCTATCTTGCTCTTATTTTCTGCCTCCCAAATGTAGTAACCTCGTTTTCAGTGTCCACCCCCTTTCTAGGTTTAATAATTGAGTATTTATAGTGTCCTTGGTCCCCAAAAACCTAGTTTTTCCCTAAACAGGGGAAAAAGTCATGTTGGCCGCCAATGTCCATTAAACGGACATCAATGTTCGTTTAACAAACCTTCTTGAGTCTGGAAGCTCCTCTGTCAGGCGATGTCCATTTAACGGACATGCCTCAATCCAACATTTTTATGCCTTTGACCTTTTAGTTGCCATAATTTCTCATAGTCTTCTCAGAAGTTGTAGGACTCGAAGTCCTCTTTAAAATCAACCTTGAGTGGCTTTAATCCAGTATCCATAAAAAAAGTTATGCCTTTTACCCCCACAATCTATCCAATTGTACCTATCAAGCAACAAAGTTGAAATGTGAGAGAATTGACCAAATATAACTCAAATCCATATAGCAATAAGTCAAATTAATTGCAAATCATCCCAAAATCATCTACAAATAATTTGACTTATCAAAATCCCCCCACACTTAGATTATTACTTATCCCTAACCAGGATAGCAGAAAATTCCCTACCAAATCCTTAACCAAATTATTGATTCCACTTTCGTAGGTAAACGGTGACATTTAGCCTATGCCACAAGCCTTTGAACCACTAAGTGTCCATAATGGAGGAGTTATAGTCTCCTGAGGGTTTACTTAAAATGAACGGCACCCACAACCATTTCCTTTCCATCATTTTACCTCTAATCCTCACCATAATTCATTCAAATAAGTCGAATGCATTATAAGTGAGAATTGGAACATATAAATAGGATTACATAATACCTCATAATTTTGATCACAACTTAGCAGCAATGAGATCTCACAATGCTTCAATTAATCAAAATCACATGCGATGAATGAGGTCTCTCATTCCGCGTTCCTTTTCACACACAAGTGTTTAAGGGTTACTCTCAGTCATCTCATGCATGTCCCTTACCATAAGCTTGGATTTTATCTACTTCTCCACTACTCCCATCTATGGCATGTCCATGAATCAAAAAGGACTTTCTTCCTTAGGTTATAATGGGGCCACGGGTAAAGTGGGCTGTGAATGAAGGGATAAGAATTCAAATATTCAACAATTAACAGAGCCAAAAGCACAAATCTTACAATCATATTATTTTATGGAATTCCACTCACTTTATTGTCACAATTTTCCCCATCCCTTCACTTTGAAACCTGAAATACACATGCTTGGTTTATTATTGACTCAATTTCTTTTTTTTCTTTTTCCGTAATTTTTTTTGTAAATAAAGCATGCTTCCTGAAATTGAAATACTCCAATACTTCTTCCTTTGTATTCCTATCAATCGAAATAGTGAACGCACCACTTTGATAGCTTTACTAACCATTGAACAAGGGTAAACTTGTTTTTCTTGGCTTAAGGTTCTTTGGAGTAGGTTTACAAAGAAATTGGTTCAAGTAACATCATTAGGCCCAAGGGGTTCACTAGGGGATTGATATATAGAAAGGGTTAGCTATTTGGCTCAAGCTCAATCCTAATGCCTTTTATCATTTCCATGACATACCACAGCATGTTTATGTAACCATGAAGAGATGTGATGCAAGTTCTGGAAGTAAACATACATGGAAGAGAAAATCATATCACTCTCAAGAATGCAGAATTGAGTGCAATTCTTTTAGGCTCAACTTAGCTCACTTGGCGATGTTTTCTCATTCTATAGCACGTTCGTTCAATCAATTTAACATTAAATCATCCCATTGTGACAAGATATGAAATCCAATTAATCATATTATGCACCTTATTCGAGGTCAATCTCATCTATAATGCAATTTGAAACCCAATATTGGAATAAAGTTGAACTTCTAGCCCCAAAATCCTCACAACATCGAGTCCCAAATCGCAGCAATATGTTTTCAAGATGCAGCATAGAACACTTACCTAATATTTTTGCAAGGAAGACCGCGAAATCTTTGTCTCCCCTTTCAACAAGGAACCGCATCCCCTTTGTTAGACAGAGCTTCGTAGGTGAGTGGATGATGTGGTAGGATACAAAAGGGGTTAGGGTTTAGGTTAGGTGTGTTGGGTTGGTCGAAGGTGAGAGTAGTGGAGAGGGTAGGGCGATGGCACCAAGAAGGGAGTGAAGGAAAGTGCGGGAAAGAAAGAAAAATGAAAGGTTTAAAGAGTGGAACAAACAATGTCCATTAAACGGGGCAGATAGAGTGATTTGGGGTCCAATGTCCGTTAAGCGGACATTAATGTCCATTTAACGAACCTTTACGGGTAAGGTGGTGCTTAGGTGCAGTCAATGTTCATTAAACGGACCTCAATGTCCATTTAATGGACATCGTGATTTTTTTTTCAAAATTTTGTCTTATTATCCCCTTTTTCCTTTATTCCGTCTTGCCATTGTATGATCTCCTAGGCTACATGCATGATGTGTGATTTCTAGAAATGTGAAGAACATAAAAATCAAATGGAAAGACATTGCCACTTACTTGTTCCATGCTCAGAAAGGACTCTCACCTCTAGAATTAAAGAGTTATGTCCACACCATTCCTCGAGCTGCCGAAAAATGTTCCTTAAACACCTCACAACAGTATCCCTTGACAAACACAATAAATTATAAGCTCAACGAACTAATGTGACAACTTTCATTTTTTTTTGAACTTTCACAAAAGTTAGAGATATTGGGTTGCCTGTCGTTAGCTAGACTCGGCCATTCTGATATCAAACTTGAAATGTGACGGTGGAAAAGCATCCCACCGATTCTCCCTCAAAATAGTGTTTAAGTCTTTGCCCATTAACCACAAAGAGCTCTTGATCATCCCGCATAATTTCCACTGCTCCATGTGAATATGTCTTTGTTATGACGAATGGTCCCGACCATCTTGATCGTAATTTTCTCGGAAATAATTTCAGATGAGAATTAAATAACAAGACTTTTTGGCTTGGTTTAAATTCCCTCCACAGGATATGTTTGTCATGAAAAGCCTTAGTTCTTTCCTTTTATATGCGAGCATTCTCAAAAGCATCAAGACGAAATTCATCCAACTCATTCAATTCCATTAGTCTCCTTTGTCCTGCTTCCTTAAGATCAAAATTCAACTTTCGGATGGCCCATTATGCCTTGTGTTCAATTTTCACCGGGAGATGTGCAAGATTTTCCAAAAACTAGCCTATAAAGGGACATCCCTAAGGGAGTTTTATAGGTTGTCCTATAAGCCCATAGAGTATCATCAAGCTTCAATGCCCAATCCTTTCTTGATGTATTAACCGTTTTCTCTAAAATTTGCTTGATTTCTCGGTTGGATACCTCGACTTGCCCGCTAGTCTAAGGGTGATAGGTGGTTCCAAACTTGAAATGGCACCCATATTTGGACAATAGCGATTTAAATTGATGATTGTGAAAGTGTACCCCATTGTCACTTATTATAGCTCTTGGAACACCAAACCATAAGAATATATGCTTCTTGACAAATTTGACTACGCTAGCTCCCGTGTTGTTAGATAATGCTGTGGCTTCCACCCAATTAGATACGTAATCAACCGCCATAAGGATGTATTCATTTTCAAAAGATATTGGAAACGGTCCCATGAAGTCCAGGCCCCATACATCACATAGTTCTACTTCTAGAATCCCCGATTGAGGCATCTTATGCTTCCTACCAATATTTCCAGTTCTTTGGCACTTATCACAAGTCAGGGTGAAAGTCCTACCATCCTTGAAGAGAGTCAGACAATAGAGCCAGGATTGTAATACCTTGGCCGCTGTTTTATTGGCCCCATGATGTCCTCCATACAGAGAAGCATGACAATGATGCAAAACTGATCGCATATCTTCATCGGGTATGCATCTCCTGATCAACCCATCAGCACATCTCCTAAAGAGTAATGGGTCTTCCCAAAAGCAGTTCCTTATCTCAGATAAGAATTTTTCTCTCCGATGGTATGAATAATCAACAGGGATGATCATGGCCACCAAAAAATTGACACAATCAGCAAACCAAAGGACGTTGTCTTTAACGGACGACAGATTCTCATCAGGAAATGTGTCATTGATAGGTTCCTCTCCCGACTTGTCTCCTTGTTCCAGTCGTGATAAATGGTCAGCTACTGAATTTTCCGATCCCTTCTTGTCCCGAATCTCCAAGTCAAATTCCTGCAAAAGTAAAATCCAGATGATCAATCTTGGTTTTGCATCTTTCTTCGTGAGTAGATATTTCAGGGCAGAATGGTCAGTGTAAACAATGACTTTGGAGCCAAACAAATAAGATCTAAATTTATCAAAAACATAAACTATTGCTAGTAATTCTTTCTCTGTAGTTGCATAATTAAGTTGAGCATCATTCAGAATTTTGTTCGTGTAATAAATGACATGCAACTTCTTATCCTGTCTTTGCCCCAAGACAACCCCGAGTACAAAATCACTGGCATCGCACATCAATTCAAAAGGAAGATTTCAATCTGGTGCTGCCGTTATAGGAGCTAAGGTAAGTTCCTTCTTCATCCTGTCAAAAGCACATTGACACTCATTAGTAAACTCATAAGGAACATCTTTTTGCAACAGAGCACATAAAGGTCGAGAAATCTTGGAAAAATTCTTGATAAATCGGCGATAAAACCTGACGTGTCTAAGAAAACTCCGTATCGCTCTAACCGAAAATGGAGGTGGTAACTTGTTGATGACCTCTACTTTTGATGGATCCACCTCAATTCCACTGTGGGAAATTTTATAACTGAGGATGATCCCTTCTTGCACCATGAAGTGGCACTTCTCCCAATTGAGCACCAGATTGGTGTCTTCACACCTTTGCAGAACCTGTTTAAGGTTGAACAGACATGCATCAAAAGAATAACCAAACACAAAAAAGTCGTTTATAAATACCTCAATTATATTCTCCACCATGTCAGAGAATATCGACATCATGCAGCGTTGGAAAGTGGTAGAAGCGTTACATAATCCAAAGGACATTCAGCGGTACACAAATGTGTCAAAGGGGCATGTGAATGTGGTTTTCTCCTGATCCTCCAAGGCTATTGGGATTTGGTTATAACCTGAATAACCATCCAGAAAACAGTAATACTCATGCCCCGTTAATCTCTCCAACATGTAAGCTATAAAGGGAAGAGGGAAGTGATCTTTTCTAGTAGCTGCATTCACTTTTCTATAATCTATACATACCCTCCATCCTGTCACAACCCTAGTAGAAATTAGCTCATTCATATCGTTTGAAACAATAGTTATGCCACCTTTCTTAGGCACTACCTGCACCGGACTTATCCAAGGGCTATCAGAAATAGGATAAATAATTCCCGCATCAAGTAATTTAAGTACCTTAGATCGCATAACTTCCTTCATGTTAGGATTGAGCCGTCTTTGACTTTCCATGCTAGGTTTGTGGTTTTCTTCCATCAAGATCCTGTGAACACAAATAGGAGGGCTAATCCCCTTTATGTCAGTAATATTCCAAGCAATAGCCAATTTATGTTCACGCAATATCCTTAGCAACTTCTCCTCTTGAGAAGACTCCAAAGAAGAAGAGATGATAACTGGATAAGTATTTGATTCTCCCAAGAATGCGTATCTCAAATGAATTGGAAGTTGTTTAAGTTCAGGATTTGGTGGGTTTAATATGGAGGGCAATAGTTTAGGTTTTGGAGGGCCCAACTCTTCGATTTGGGGTCTATACCTAAAACCACTACCTTGCAACCTATAGACATAGTCCATTAACTCATCATCCCACTCATTGTTTTCTATTCCTAGGGTTGGGCATGCTTCCAAAGCGTCATCACATATCAGTTCAGGAATAGATTCAAATGTGAAAGAATCAACTACATCTATCTGATAAATGACCTCATCAAAAGAGGGTCCCCTCAATACTTTAAAAATATTAAACTCCTCTTTTTCATGACCTACCCGTAGAGTTAGCTTACCATCTAGGACATCAATCAATGTTCCACCAGTGGCTAGGAATGGTCTTCCTAAAATTATGGGAACCTACATGTCAAACTCCATCTCAAGCATAACGACATCAGCGTGAATTATAAGCTTACCAACTTTTACTAGTAAATCTTGAACTATACCGATAGGATATCGAATTAATCTATCAGTTAGCTGCAATGAAATTGTAGTTGGTTTGATTTCTCCAATTCCCAACCTGTTATAGAGAGACAAGGGGATAAGATTAATGCTAGCACCTAGGTCACAAAAGCACTGAAAAACATTAGATTTGCCAAAGTGGCAAGGTATAGTGAAACTCCCTGGATCCTTTAGCTTAGGGGGTAGTTTATTTTGTAGAATAGAAATACACTCCTCCGTTAAGGCTACTGTAGCGAAGTTGTCAAGCTTCTTTTTGTTGGAGATGATCTCCTTCAAAAACTTGGTGTATACAGGCATCTCCGCAAGAGCTTCCATAAGAGGGATATTGATGTGAATTTTATTGAACAGGTCGAGAAACTTCTGGAACTTAGAATCATCAGTCCTCTTCTTTACCCTTTGGGGTTACGGTATGGGTGGTATGAAGGTAAAATCTGAACTAGATAGGTGTTCTTTCTGTTGTGTGACTTCTTTAGGTTCCTTCCCTTCATCCACTTTTTCACTTTCCACATCCTGAACCTCCTTCATCTTAGGGACTGCACCTTCTATAACCTTACCACTTCTTAGAACAACTGCCATGCAATCTTGTTTCGGATTCACTTGGTTATTGCTCGGCAGCTTCCCTTTTCCTCTTTCACTAACTTCTTTTGCCACTTGACTAATTTGCACTTCTAAGTTCCTAATAGTGGCTTGATTTGATTGAATATTCTGCTCCATTTTGTTTATTACTTAGGAGCTGGCTTGGGTACTTTGGTCCATCTTGCCCATAAGTTGAGAAAACATATCCTCAAGTCGATCTACCTTCTTCTCCCATGGGGAAAGGAATTGTTGAGGTGCAGAAGATGAAGGGGCTGAGTATTGTTGCTTTAATGGTGCTTGAAACCCTGGTGGTCCTATTGGTTTTGCCGTCCCTTGATTTTTCCAGGAGAAATTTGGATGAAATTTCCAACCTTCATTGTAAGTGTTTGAGAAAAGGTCTAGTCTCTAACCTTGCCTACCATTGTTCACGTAGCTTACCTCTTCTTCTGTTAAGGTTATCTCAATGTTCATGTAACCTGTTGCTGTATGACCAGATCTCCCACATAAAGTACAAGGATCTCTACTAGACTTGTTATCATTCATTAACAAATTCAATTTCTTATTAATCTCAGCAACTTGGTAAGCCATGTCAGATTTGGAACCCACTTCATTCAGAGTAACAGCCTTGCTCATAGTTACCTTACAATGTGAGTTCTCTGCAACTTTCTTGAAGATATTCCACAATTCTTGAGAACTCAAATCACTAATATTTCCCCCAGCATTCAAATCCACCAGTGTTTGGTTATGATCGTTAAGACCATAGCAGAAAAACTGAGTCAATGAATACATATCAAATCTATGGTGCGGACATTGGTTAAGAAGATCATTAATGTAGCGCCCCCTCACCGTAGGGTACATATCGGGACGCCCGAAGGTCGCTCCGACACGTATCCCACGATAAAGG
>JAOTIZ010017978.1:0-10457 GCA_027123425.1 Erythroxylum panamense | reverse complement strand
GCATTTTTGTGACGTTTTATGCATCTTCTTTGACTGTGCGTTTTCGTGACGTTTTATGCACGTTTTCAAAAAACGTTGCAGAATGAGCATTTTCGTGTTGTTTTATGTACGTTTTCAAAAAACGTCGCAGAATGTGCATTTTCGTGACTTTTATGCACCTTTTCAAAAAACATCATAGAATATGCATTTTTTAACGTTTTATGCACGTTTCCAAAAAATGTCACAGAATGTGCATTTTTGTGACGTTTTATGCACTTTTTTGATTGTGTTTTATCGTGACGTTTTATGCACCTTTCCAATAAACGTCACAGAATATGCATTTTTGTGACGTTTTACGCACATTTTTTATTGTGCTTTATCGTGACGTTTTATGCACCTTTCTAATAAACATCACAGAATATGCATTTTTGTGACGTTTTATGCACATTTTTTATTGTGCATTATCGTGACATTTTTTGCACGTTTCCAAGAAAGTCCCAGAATGTGCATTTTCGTGACGTTTTATGCACGTTTTCTGATTGCAAATTTTTGTGACGTTCTATGCACATTTCCAAAAAATCGTAAAATGTGACTTTTTTTTACGTTTGATGCACGTTTTAAAAAAATGTCGCAGAATGTGCATTTTTGGGACGTTTTATGCAAATTTCCAAAAAATGTCGCAGAATGTGCATTTTCGTGACATTTTATGCATCTTCTTTGAATGTGCATTTTCGGGACGTTTTATGTACGTTTTCAAAAAACGTCGCAAAATAGGCATTTTCGTGATGTTTTATGCACGTTTTCAAAAAACGTCGCAGAATGAGCATTTTCGTGACATTTAGGCACCTTTTCAAAAAACATCACTCAATGTGCATTTTTTTGATGTTTTATGCATGTTTCCAAAAAAAGTCACAGAATGTGCATTTTCATGACGTTTTATGCACTTTTTTAATGTGCATTTTCGTGACATTTTATGCATGTTTCCAATAAACGTCACAGAATATGCATTTTTGTGACGTTTTATGCACATTTTTGATTGTACATTATCGTGACGTTTTCTGCACGTTTCCAAAAAACGTTCCAAAATGTGCATTTTTGTGACGTTTTATGAACTTTTTTGAATGAGCATTTTCGTGACGTTTCATGCACGTTTCTAATAAACGTCACAGAATATGCATTTTTATGACGTTTTATGCACATTCTTGATTGTGCATTTACGTGACATTTATGCACGGTTTCAAAAAACATCGCAGAATGTGCATTTTCGTGACATTTATGCACCTTTTAAAAAAATGTCACAGAATGTGCATTTTTTGACGTTTTATGCATGTTTCCAAAAAATGTCACAGAATGTGCATTTTCATGACGTTTTATGCACTTTTTTGAAAATGCATTTTCGTGACATTTTATGCACGTTTCCAATAAACGTCACCGAATATGCATTTTTGTGTTTTATGCACATTCTTGATTGTGCATTCTTGTGACGTTTTTTGCACGTTTCCAAAAGACGTCCCAGAATGTACATTTTCGTGACATTTTATGCACGTTTTCTGATTGTGCATTTTTGTGGCGTTCTATACACGTTTCAAAAAAATCGCAGAATGTGACTTTTTTTGATGTTTGATGCACGTTTTAAAAAAATGTCGCAGAGTGTGCATTTTTTTGACGTTTTATGCAAATTTCCAAAAAACGTCGCTGAATGTGCATTTTCGTGACATTTTATGCATTTTCTTTGAATGTGCATTTTCGCAACGTTTTATACACGTTTCTAAAAAAGTCACAGAATATGCATTTTTGTGACGTTTTATGCACGTTTCCAAAAAACGTCGCAGTATATGTATTTTTGTGACTTTTAATGCATGCTTTCAAAAACGAAACAGAATGTGCATTATTGTGACATTTTATGCACATTTTTTGAATGTGCATTTTCGTGACGTTTTAAGCACGTTTTCAAAAAGGCACAGAATATGCATTTTCGTGACGTTTTATGGACGTTTCCAAAAAACGTCGCAGTATATGTATTTTTGTGACGTTTTACGCACGTAACGTCACATAATGTGCATTATTGTGATGTTTTATGCACGTTTTTTGAATGTGCATTTTCGTGACGTTTTATGCACGTTTCCAAAAAATGTCTCAAAATGTGCATTTTTGTGACGTTTTATGCACGTTTCCAAGAAACGAAACAGAATGTGCATTTTCGTGGCGTTTTATGCACGTTTTTGGAATGTGCATTTTCGTGACGTTTTTATGCACGTTTCCAAAAACCATCACAGAATGTGAATTTTCCTGACGTTTTATGCAGGTTTCGAAAAATCGTCATAGCATGTGCATTTTCGTGACTTTTTATGCGTGTCTTTTGATTGTGCAATTTCATGAGATTTTATGCACATTTCCAAAAAACGTCGCCGAATGTACATTTTTGGGATGTTTTAAGCACGTTTCCAAAAATCGTCGCGGAATGTGCATTTTTGTGACGTTTTATGCACGTTTTGTGATGTGCTTTTTCATAATGTTTTATGCATGTTTCCAAAAAAATGTCACAGAATGTGCATTTTTGTGATGTTTTATGCACATCACAAAATGCATCTTTTTTAAATGTGCATTTTCGTGACGTTTTATGCACGTTTCCGAAAAAGTCACAAAATGTGCATTTTGTGACGTTTTATGCACATTTTTTGATTGTGCATTTTCGTGAGGTTTTAGGCACGTTTCCAAAAAATGTCACAGAATGTGCATTTTTGTGACGTTTTATGCACGTTTCAAAAAACGTCGTCGAATGTATATTTTTACGATGTTTTAAGCACGTTTTTTGAATGTGTATTTTCGTGATATTTTATGCACTTTTTTGAATGTGCATTTTCATGACGTTTTATGCACTTTTTTGAATGTGCATTTTAGTGACGTTTTATGCATGTTTTCAAAAAACATCACAGAATATGCATTTTCGTGACGTTTTATGCATGTTTCCAAACAACGTCGTAGCATGTACATTTTTTAGACATTTTATGCACGTTTCCAAAAAATGTAACAAAATGCGCATTTTTAATTGTGTATTTTCGTGACGTTTTATGCATGTTTCCAAAAATGTCACAGAATGTGCATTTTTGTGACAATTTATGCATGTTTTTCGAATGTGCATTTCTGTGATGTTTTGTGCACGTTTCCAAAAAAGTTGCAGAATGTGATTTTCGTGTCATTTCATGCATGTTTTTTGAATGTGCATTTTCAAGACGTTTTATGCACGTTTCCAAAAAACGTCACAAAATGTGGATTTTCGTGACATTTTATGCACGTTTTTTGTGACGTTTTATGCGCGTTTCGAAAAAAGTCACAGAATGTGTACTTTTGTGACTTTTTATGCACGTTTCCAAAAAAAGTCACAGAATGTGCATTTTTATGACGCTTTGTGCATTTTTTTTAATGTGCGTTTTCATGATGTTTTACGCACGTTTCAAAAAAATCATAAAATGTGCATTTTCGTGACGTTTTATGCATGTGTTTTTTGTTGTACATTTTCGTGACATTTTATGTACTTTTCCAAAAATCGTCGCAGAATGCGCATTTTCGTGACGATTTATGCACATTTTTTGAATGCGCATTTTTGTGACAATTTGTGCACTTTTGCAAAAAATGTCTTAGAATGTGCTTTTTGTGATGTTTTATGCACGTTTCCAAAAAAGTCACAGAATGTGAATTTTTTCGACGTTTTATGCACGTTTCCAAAAAGTCACAGAATGTCCATTTTCGTGACGTTTTATGCACGTTTTCAAAAAATGTTCATAAAACCTCACAGAAATGCACATTTTGCGACGTTTTTTGCAAACGTGCATAAAACGTCTCGAAAATGCGCAATCTGTGACGTTTTTTGGAAACGTGCATAAAACGTCCCAAAAATGCACATTCTGTGACATTTTTCAAAACTTGCATAAAATGTCACGAAAAGTAACATTCTGCGATGTTTTTTGAAAACGTGCATAAAACGTCATGAAAATGCACATTCAAAAAACGTTCATAAAACATAACGAAAATTCACATTCAAAAAATGTGCATAAAACGTCACAAAAATGCGCAATCAAAAAACATGCATAAAATGTCACAAAAATTCACATTCTGTGACATTTTTTGGAAACATACGTAAAACGTTACAAAAAAGCACATTTTGTGACAATTTTTGAAAACATGCATAAAACGTCACGAAAATGCACGATAAAAAAGTGCATAAAACATCAAGAAAATGCACATGCTGGGATTTTTTTAAAAAAGTGCATAATACATCACGAAAATGCACATTCAAAAAATGTGCATAAAACGTCACAAAAATGCACATTTTGTGACCTTTTTTGGAAACGTGCATAAAACGTCACGGAAATGCACATTCTGTGATGTATTTTGGAAACATGCATAAAACGTCACGAAAATGCACATTCAAAAAACGTGCATAAAACGTCACGAAAATGCACATTCTGTGAAATTTTTTGGCAAGGTTCTTAAAATGTCATGAAATTTCACTTTCAAAAAAGTGCATGAAACGTCACAAAAATGCACTTTCTGTGACATTTTTTGGAAAGGTTCTTAAAATGTCACAAAATTTCACATTCAAAAACGTGCATAAAACATCACAAAAATGAACATTCTGCAATATTTTTTGGAAACTTATATAAAACGTCACGAAAATGCACATTCTGTGATGTTTTTTGGAAACATGCTTAAAAGGTCACGAAAATGCACATTCAAAAAACATGCATGAAACGTCACAAAAATGCACATTTTGTAACGCTTTTTGGAAACGTACGTAAAATGTTACAAAATAGCACATTTTGTGACGTTTTTTGGAAACATGCATAAAATGTCACGGAAAATGCACAATCAAAAAAGTGCATAAAAGTCAAGAAAATGCACATGCTGGGATGATTTTTTGAAAAGTGCACAAAACATCACGAAAATGCACATCCAAAAAACGTGCATAAAACGTCACAAAAATGCACTTTTTGTGGCATTTTTTTGAAACGTGCATAAAATGTGACGGAAATGCACATTCAAAAAATTTGCATCGTCACGAAAATGCACATTCAAAAAACGTGCATAAATCGTCACAAAAATGAACATTCTGCGACAGTTTTTGAAAACTTGTATAAATCATCACGAAAATGCAAAATCTGTGATATTTTTTGGAAACATGTATAAAACATCAAGAAAATGCACATTCAAAAAACATGCATGAAACGACACAAAAATGCACATTCTGTGACGCTTTTTGGAAACGTACATAAAACGTTACAAAAAAGCACATTTTGTGACATTTTTTGGAAACAAGCATAAAACGTCACGAAAATGCACAATCAAAAAAGTGCATAAAGCGTCAAGAAAATGCACATGTTGGGATATTTTTTGAAAAGTGTGTAAAACATCACAAAAATGCACATTCAAAAAACGTGCATAAAACGTCACAAAAATGCACATTTTGTGACTTTTTTCGAAATGTGCATAAAACGTTACGGAAATGCACATTCAAAAAATGTGCATAAAATGTCATGAAAATGCACATTCAAAAAATGTGCATAAAATGTCAAAAAAATGCACATTCTGTGACATTTTGTGGAAATAAAACGTTACGAAAATGCACATTCTGTGATGTCTTTTGGAAACATGCATAAAACGTTACGAAAATGCACGTTCAAAAAATATGCGTAAAATGTCACGAAAATGCACATTTTGTCACATTTTTTCGAAACGTGCATAAAACGTGACGGAAATGCACATTCTGTGATGTTTTTTGGCAACATGCATAAAACGTCACGACACTGGACATTCAAAAAACATGCATGAAACGTCACAAGAATGCACATTCTGCGACATCTTTTTTAAACATGCATAAAACGTCATGAAAATGCACCTTCAAAAAACATGTGTAAAACGTCACAAAAATGCACATTCTGTGACATTTTTTGGAAACGTGTATAAAATGTCACGAAAATGCGTATTTTGTGATGTTTTTTGGAAACAAGCGTAAAACGTCACGAAGATGCACATTCTGTGATATTTTTTGGAAACGTGCATAAAATATCAAAAAATGCACATTCAAAAAACGTGCATAAAATGTCACAAAAATGCAAATTAAAAAACGTGCATAAAACGTCACCAAAATGCACATTCAAAAAACGTGCGTAAAGTGTCACGAAAAGTCACATTCTCTTACGTTTCTTGAAAACGTGCATAAAACGTCACGAAAATGCACATTCAAAAAACATGCATAAAACATCACAAAAATGCACATTCTGTGACATTTTTTGGAAACGTCCATAAAACGTCACGAAAACGCACATTAAAAAAATGTGAATAAAACGCCAGGAAAATGCACATTCTGCGACATTTTTTGCAAACGTGCATAAAATGTTACAAAAATGCGCAATCAAAAAACGTGTATAAAATGTTAAAAAAATGGACATTCTGTGACTTTTTTTAGAAACGTGCATAAAACATCACGAAAATGCACATTCTGTCACTTTTTTTTGAAAGGTACGTAAAACGTCACGAAAATACACATTATGTGACTTTTTTGGAAACGTGCGTAAAACGTCATAAAAATGCACTTTCAAAAAATATGCATAAAACGTAAAAAAAAATGCACATTCTGTGATGTTTTTTGAAAACGTGCATAAAACTTCGAAAAAAGCAAAATCTTTGACGTTTTTTGTAAACGTGCATAAACTGTCACAAAAATGCACTTTCTGTGACATTTTTTGGAAACGTGCATAAAAAGTCATAAAAACGTACATTTAAAAAATGTGCATAAAATGTCACGAAAAGTAACATTCTGCGACGTTTTTAAGAAACGTGCATAAAACGTCACAAAAATACACATTCAAAAACGTGCATAAAATGTCATAAAAATGCACATTCTGTGACTTTTGGGAAACGTGCATAAAACGTCAAAAAATGCACATTCTGTGACTTTTTTGAAAACGTGCATAAAAAGTCACAAAATTGCGCATTCTGTGAAATTTTTTGGAAACGTGCATAAAACGTCCCAAAAATGCACATTGAAAAAACGTGCACAAAAGTCTTAAAAATGCACATTCTGTAACGTTTTTTGGAAATGTGCATAAAATGTCACAAAAATGCACATTCAAAAAACGTGCGTAAAACGTCACGAAAATGCACATTTTGTGACGCTTTTTGGAAACTTACATAAAACGTCATGAAAGTGCACATTCAAAAAACGTCCATAAAATGTCACGAAAATGCACATTCTGTGACATTTTTTGGAAACGTGCATAAAACGTCATAAAATGTAAATTCTGTGACATTTTTTGGAAACGTGCATAAAACGTCATAAAATGCACATTCTGTGACAATATTTGAAAATGTGCATAAAACGTCACAAAAATGCACAATAAAAAATGTGCATAAATCATCGCAAAAATGCACATTTTGCAACATTTTTTGGAAACGTGCATAAAATGTCACGAAAATGCACAACAACAAAATGTGCATAAAACGTCGCAAAAATGCACATTCTGTGACTTTTTTTGTAAACGTGCATAAAAGGTCACGAAAATGCACATTCTGTGACGTTTTTTGGAAACGTGCATAAAACGTCATGAAATACGCATTCAAAAAAGTGCATAAAACGTCATAAAAAAGCACATTCTGTAACGTTTTTTGGGAATGTGCATAAAACATCAAAAAAATGCACATTTTGTGATATTTTTTGGAAACGTACATAAAATGTCCCAAAAATGTACATTCAAAAAACGTACATAAAATGTCACAAAAATGCACATAAATTCACATTCAAAAAACGTGCATAAAATGTCACAAAAACGCACATACTGTGACGTGAAACGTGCAGAAAACCTCACAAAAATGGCATTCAAAAAACGTGCATAAAACGTCATGAAAATGCACATTCGGTGACATTTCTTGGAAGTGCATAAAACGTCATAAAATGCACATGCTGGGACATTTTTTGGAAACTTGCATTAAACGTCACAGAAATGCACATTCAAAAAAGGTGCATAAAACGTCACAAAAATGCACATTCAAACAACGTGCATAAAACATCACGAAAATGCATAATCTGCGACATTTTTTGGAAACATGCATAAAACGTCACGAAAATGCACATTCAAAAAAGTGCATAAAATGTCATTAAAATGCAGATTCAAATTAGTGTGTAAAACGTCCTAAAAATGCACATTCTCTGCCGTTTTTCGAAAATGTGCATAAAATGTCACGAAAATGCACATACAAAAAACGTGAATAAAACGTCAAGAAAATGCATATTTTGTGACGTTTTTATGAAACGTGCATAAAACATCACAGAAATGCATATTCAAAAAACATGATTAAAAAGTCACAAAAATGCACATGCTGTGAAATGCACATTTTGTGACATTTTTTGGAAACAAGCATAAAATGTCATAAAATTGCACTTTAAAAAAACATGCATAAAACCTCACAAAAATGCACATTCTGTGACGTTTTTTGAAAACGTGCGTAAAACGTCACGAAAATGCACATTCTGTGACATATTTTGGAAACGTGTAAAAAATGTGCATAAAACTTCACGGAAATGCACATTCAAAAAATGTGCATAAAAGGTCACGAAAATGCACATTCTGCAACGTTTTTTGGAAATGTGCATAAAATGTCAAAAAATGCACATTTTGTGATATTTTTTGAAAACGTACATAAAATGTCTCGAAAATGCACATTCAAAAAACGTACATAAAATGTCACAAAAATGCACATAAATTCACATTCAAAAAACGTGCATAAAACGTCACAAAAATGCAGGTACTGTGACGTGAAACGTGTATAAAATCTCACGAAAATGACATTCAAAAAATGTGCATAAAACGTCATGAAAATGCACATTCGGCGACATTTTTTGGAAACGTGCATAAAACGTCATAAAATGCACATTCCGGGACATTTTTTGAAAACGTGCATAAAACGCCATGAAAATGCACATTCAAAAAACGTGCTTGAAACGACACGAAAATCCCATTCTGTAATATTATTTGGAAACGTGCATAAAACGTCAAAAAAATGCACATTCTATGACATTTTTTGGAAACGTGCATAAAACGCCACGGAAATGCACATTCAAACAACTTGCACAAAATGTCACAAAAAACGTGCATAAAATGTCACGAAAAGTCACATTCTGCAACATTTTTTGGAAATGTGCATAAAATGTCATGTAAATACACATTAAAAAAAGGTGCATAAAACGTCACAAAAATGCAAATTTTGTGACGTTTTTTGTAAACGTGCATAAACATCACGAAAATGCACATTCTGTGACGTTTTTTGGAAATGTACTTAAAACGTCAAAAATGCACATTCTATGACGTTTTTTGAAAAGGTGCATAAATGTCACGAAAATTCACATTCTGCGACGTTTTTTGAAACGTGCATAAAACATCACGAAAATGCATATTCAAAGAAGATGCATAAAACGTCACGAAAATGCACATTCTACGACTTTTTTTGGAAATTTGCATAAATCATCACAAAAATGCACATTCTGCTACATTTTCTTGAAATGTGCATAAAATGTCAAAAGAAGTTACATTCTGCGATTTTTTTGAAACGTGTATAAAACGTCACAAAAATGCGCAATCAGAAAACGTGCATAAAACGTCACGAAAATGCACATTCTGGGACGTTTTTTGGAAACATGCAAAAAACGTCACGATAACGGACAATAAAAATGTGCTTAAAACGTCCCAAAAATGCATATTCTGTGACGTTTATTGGAAACGTGCATAAAACGTCACGAAAATGTACATTCGAAAAGTGCATAAAACGTCATAAAAATACACATTCTGTGACGTTTATTTGAAACGTGAATAAAACGTGAAAAAATGCACATTCTGTGACAATTTGTGAAAAGGTTCATAAATGTCACAAAAATGCTGATTCTGCAACGTTTTTTGAAAACGTGCATAAAAGGTAAAAAAAGCACATTCTGTGACGTTTTTTGAAAACTTGCACAAAATGTCACGAAAATGCACATTTTGCGACGTTTTTTGAAAACGTGCATAACACGTCACGAAAATGAACATTCAAAGAAGATGCATAAAACGTCACGAAAATGCACATTCTGCGACATTTTTGGAAATTTGCATAAAACGTCAAAAAAATGCACATTCTGCGACATTTTTTTAAAACGTGCATGAAACGTAAAAAAAATTCACATTCTGCTATTTTTTGGAAACGTGCGTAAAACGTCACAAAACGCGGAATCACGAAATGTGTATAAAACGTACATAAAATGTCACGAAAATGCACATTCTGGGACATTTTTTGGAAACGTGCAAAAAACGTCATGATAATGCACATTAAAAAAAGATGTGTAAAACGTCACGAAAATGCACATTCTGCGAGGTTTTTTGGAAATTTGCATAAAACGTCACAAAAATGCACATTCTGCGACATTTTTTTAAAACGTGCATAAAACGTAA
>JAOTIZ010017918.1:0-10460 GCA_027123425.1 Erythroxylum panamense | reverse complement strand
GCCAAAAGCACAAGCAGGTGAAGAAGTGCCATCAAATGTAACCAAACAGAGGGTTGCTGCTGCAAAACAGTATATTGGCAGCATTACAATGTAATCACCAAAATAATGCTTTTAACAAGATACATGTGGCTAGGACATAAACAGTAAGTTGCAAGTTCCATCTGCTCTTAATTTTTGGAGAAAAGTTATACTGGGCTGATTTTGCAATCATTAATGCCCAAATCCAGTTAATAATTTCTTTAGCCAAATGGTGTTTGTTTGCTTCTTCCCCCTCGTAGATTCTCTTGTTCCTTTCTTTCCATAGTGAATAGATTGTGGTTGTAAAAGCTGTCTTGTAGAGAGTTGCATCTTGCTTTTGTTGCTTGGCAATTCTAATTGTCCAGTTGAGAGTTACATTCCAGTCAAATGAAGAACAATAAATAGCCAACAAGTGCAGAATTCTACTCCACGCAGCTTTGGAATATCTACATTGAAAGAACAAAAGGCCCTTGTCTTCTTCAGCTTCTTTACAAAAGGTTTCTTCAAAGGAGGAGGTTTAGAATGGAGATATTGATTATGAGCAGCAAATGTGTTCTAAAAGAGTGTAGGTTAGCATAAAAATGGGAATCAGAATTAGCTAAGATAGGACTGGAAGAAAGGGAAGATGATAAGGGAAGAGTAGTAGGAAGCTAAGAAGCAAGAGTGGCTAGTAAATTACAAGTACAAGGATAGTTAAAAGGAGCTTCTACTGAATGGTTCAGTTCAGAGGAGGAAGTATGGAACTGGCTACCGTATAATAAATAGAAGGGAGAAAGGAAAGATCAAAGGTATAAGGCAGAAATAAGTAGGGAGGCTGATTAAAGTTAGGGTTAATTACTAAAAAAAATCTAATTTTTCATCAATTTTTCAATTATAGCCCAAACTTTAAAAAATTGCAATAAAATGCTCAAAGTTTCAATTTTTTGCAATTTTATCCCAAACTTCAAAAAGTAACAATAAAATGCTCAAACTTTCAATTTTTTTAATCTGAGCCTAATGTTAGTGTTTTCATTAAGTATGCTAACGTGACTTGCTACGTGTTTCAGAAACCTTAACTATTAATGCACGCCAGTCAAAATTAATATAATAAATAAAGATTAATGAAATGACGTCGTTGTTTAAAAATGATCTAAATCAGATTATGTAGCCCCGACAACCTTACGCTTTGATTTCAGTTTTTTTTCGTTTTCAGTTTGTTTTCTCAATGTCCTTAACCTTCAATTCTCATATTACGCAGCCTTGACACTCTCACACTAAGGACATCGAGAGAACGAACTATAAACGAAGAGTTTACTGAAGTAGTACGTTGTAGTGCGAGAGTAGTTTTGGGTGTTAGAAAAATAAATAGAAAACAAAGATCGGGAGAACAACAGATAATGTTAAGCTAAAATTGAAAGTTTGAACATTTTATTATTATTTTTTGAAGTTTGGGCTAGAATTATAAAAAATTGAAAGTTTGACTATTTTATTACTACTTTTTAAAGTTTGAGCTATAATTTAAAATTTGACAAAAATTTTGACATTTTTTAGTAATTAACCCTTGAAGATATCATAAATGGTAAGACAATTTCAAAAAAGAAGTTCAATAAGAAAAAAAGAAAAAAGGGTGGAAAAGGAAGATAGAGACATCAAAACATCTTTCTCTAATGTTATCTAGTCCGAATTCAACTAAAACATTACTATTTAATTTTTTTATATTAACATGAATGAGATTTGATAATTATTTTTATTAACTATGTAATTTGTGCCTCAAACATTTTTAAAATAAAATTAATTAAAATATCATTGTAATATTTTACATAAATTTATTGAAAGGAAGAAACATTATCATAAATATTGTTTTTTAAATTTTAAATTATATGATTATAAGAAAGTATATCCAGTTAAATTTTACTATAAACATATTAAAAAATAAATAACTTATGGTGTACTCCACGTCATGGTTATTAATATGTGTATTATATATATAAAGAAATAATAATATTTTATAGAATTATTAGGTTCTATTAAATTCCCTCACTAATTTAGATAAATTGTTTAATTTAGACATTACATATACATTAAATACATGTTAAAATCTCTAAAAACAATAAAATTTCTTCTACTATAACCATTAATGTATAGTTCACTACAATTGTTTACATTAATCACAACAACCGGCGAGTGAGTTCACCTGCACCCCCGGCGCTCGTTGTCCTCATTAACCAGACCAGAAACACCTGTTCCCTTCAATGAACGTCGAACTTCCAACTCAATTCATGCTTCTAAAGACTAAAATCACTTCCTAGCTATCGCATGTTGTTTTCGGCCTAAGATCAGCTTCTACAGCAACTCCCCAAGTCTCTCTCTCGCTCTCTCCCTGTTTTTCGTTTAATCTCTGAAACAAAAGAAAGCAGAGCCGAAGATGTGATCTTAAGTTTCGCAGCCAAGATACTTGGCTGGCTTTTCCAGTTCTGAATCTCTGTTTTTAACTGTTACCGTTTTCCCCTTCCGTCATTTCTCCTTGCCAAATGAACAAAGAGATGGTGTCCACATCGGAGAAGAAGACCCTTCACTCGCTATTATCTAGTAATCTCAAGAAGCTCACCATAACACCGCCAAACTCCACCGCCACAACTACAGACTTGGAGTTCAATGACCTCTTTGGCCCATGGACCCCACACCGAGCGCAATCACCCTCATCATCATCCTTCCCTGTTGTGGATAACCCACCCGTCATACACAACCGGTCCCACTCCTACGTGGGTCCCTCCCCTCGCTACCCCACGTCGTCCTCCACCTTCCCGTTTCAAATCCAAGAAGATGATGATGATGATGATGAAGGCGGTGGTAGTGGAGTGAGTGCTGAAGAAGATGAAGGGAAGAGTGAGAAGGTGATGTTGGTGGGTGATAAAATTGGGCCAAGTGACTTCGAGATATTGAGAGTGATAGGGCAGGGTGCTTTTGGTAAGGTGTTTCAAGTGAGGAAAAAATTGGGGGCTGATTTGGAATGTAACGATTGCGGCGGTGATGGGATTTATGCAATGAAAGTGATGAGGAAGGATACTATTATTAAGAAGAATCACGTTGATTACATGAAGGCTGAGAGGGATATACTCACTAAAGTTGTTCATCCTTTTATTGTTCATCTTCGTTACTCCTTCCAGGTCCTTTCTCTTTTCTTTTGTCCTTTTTGCGTTCTTCTTGTTATCTTAATCTTTTCTTGATCTGAATTGGGTTTTCTCTTTCAAGTTGTTCTAGTGTTGTGAGTGTAAGTTGGACAAGGTTAGTGTTTTAAAGATGTACATCTTTGTGCATTCTAAGAGTGATTGCCTTGGTAAAACGGAGCAATTCGAGTGTATTACAGTTGATATCCTGCCAATAACCTTTACTTTAACAATTGATCTTTTATTTGGGTGTTTGAGAGTGTGTTCAATGGTTCCATTTCTTTTCCCGCACACGTCATGTCATTAAATTTGAACGATAGTGAGAGGTGGCCGTATCATTGGTCGCAGAAGATGGTGGGATTAGTAGTATGTTACACATGAATGATTTTGACGATGCGAATTCCTGCCTTGTTTGGAAGTAGAGTTTAATGGTTCTCAACTTATTGAATTAAGAATTATTATTGTCCATTAACATGACCCATAGCTTCAGAAGATTATAGATGTTGGATTTAAGAACTTCTCTTTTGGCATTTCAGAAGATTATAGCACATGTGATTGCTTCACGTTTATTAAGTCCTTTGGTTATGTGCCGATATGAGTGTCCTTTAGCCATGAAAATTAGTAAAGTTTGACTGTAGTTTTCATGTGATAGTTCTATGTAAATATTCCATTATGTGTGTGGTTTACATTCTTTACATGTGACCTTTCAGACCAAGTCTAAGCTGTATCTGATCCTGGATTTCATAAATGGGGGTCATCTCTTCTTTCATCTTTATCGGCAGGGAATCTTTGGGTATGCCTTTGCTCCATCCTTTGAACTTGTGGCTACCATACTCATTTACATGTTTCTAATTTTATGCTCTTGGGTTTGTCTTGAGTAGTGAGGATCAAGCACGAATTTACACTGCTGAGATAGTATCTGCAGTTACGCACCTTCACAAGAGCGGGATTGTGCATCGAGATCTTAAACCAGAAAATATTCTCATGGATGCTGATGGGCATGTAATGGCTAATTCATGTGTATTAGTCACTGAGAGATTTTAGAAATGCAGTTGATGAAGTGAATCCTATTTATTTATGTTGAATGATTGTTAAAATTCCTGTAAAATTTGCCATGCAGGTGATGCTAACTGATTTCGGGCTAGCAAAGGAAATTGATGAGGCAAGTAGATCCAATTCACTGTGTGGGACCACAGAGTATATGGCTCCAGAGATTTTACTTAGTAAGGGCCACAACAAAAATGCAGATTGGTGGAGTGTTGGAATACTTTTGTATGAAATGCTAACCGGGCAAGTAAGTTATCCAATTTCTTAAAAACTTTTGCCCGATCTTCCCTGTTCATGCATAATGCCCCTGGGCAGGAAAATCCATCCCAACGAGTAATCAGAAAATTAGTTTTCTGCTCCAATTCAAGGCTAATTGTTTCAACTATTATAAAAATTAATGGAAAAGTTTCCGTCTTCAGCCACCATTTACACATTCAAATAGAAAGAAGCTACAGGAGAGAATTGTCAAAGAGAAAGTCAAACTTCCTCCATATCTCAGCAGTGAAGCTCACTCATTGCTCAAAGGAGTAAGTAAATATTACAATGTGATCTGTTCCTTCTTTGTTTCAATTATACCCTTTGGTCAAATTGTTCTTCAATATGAAACTTTATGATATGAATTTATATTTTGAGGTGTTGATGATTTAGAATATTGTTCCATTATTCATGTTTTATTAAACTACAACTTGAATGAGTTTCTGGTGAAATTGAACCAACTAGAAATGAACAATTATTTGTGAAATATCATTCTAACTATTGACAAATGGTTTTGTTTGTTCTTTCTTAAAAATACAATCACCGTAGGGCCTCTCTGTAGAGTTCATCATTTTGATTGTTTATCCTCTTCTCAATCCAGCAGTATGAACGACATTCTGGTCTCCTTTCATTACTTTCTTTTTCTATTTTACTTACAGTTGCTGCAAAAGGAACCGTCAAGCAGGCTAGGCAGCGGTCCTGTTGGAGGGGATGAGATAAAACAACATAAATGGTTTAGATCCATTAATTGGAAAAAGTTGGAGGCAAGAGAACTGGAGCCAAAGTTCAAGCCAGATGTGAGTGGGAAAGACTGTACAGCTAATTTTGACAAATGTTGGACAACAATGCCTCCAGATGACTCTCCAGCTTCCACACCAACAGAGGGCCAACATTTTCAAGGGTACACTTATGTTGCCCCTAACCCCTGGCTGTCATCTGGATGAATTAAAGTTGTGTTGCATCAAGTTAACTTCCCTGAAATCAAGTCTTTGTAAAGTTTATTCCCGTGGAAATAATGTAGAAACATATATTGCTCTGTCACATACATTGTCATTTCAATGACTTAATTGACCTACGTATTAATTTTAAGGTGAAGAAAATAAAGCAATGCAACTTGCATGGATAAAGTTATAAGGTGAAATTTACCTTTTGTATTTTGTAGTCGTGTTGATGGTGAAAAGCCTATTTGTCATGAGTTTATGAAAATGTTTGTTTCTCCATTTCTTTTCAATTTTCTGATTGTAAGAATCTCTTTCTTAAGTTGTAAGAGAACACGTATGGTTACTTGTGAGTGATGTTTGATGATTCTAGCAGTCTGAACACAAATTTTATTTATGGAATATTTTAATTTGAGAGTTTAGATGGTTGAAATTCAGTGATAATAAAATAAATGCGACGATTTCCAGCTTAGAAGACTAAAGGGAGTCATACAACCCTTGTCTATCAAAGGGAGAAACTGAGAAATTAGGACGAAGGAGCAGATATTCTGTCTAGAACTTAATGATGAAGGTGTGACACAAAGTGAACATGAAAGTGGTTTAGAAGAATCTTGTTCTTTCCTTGACTTTAGGACGCAATATACTATCAATGTGTGATTAGCTTGGATGGCATATTTACAAACCTATTCGGTGCACTCTTTTCTCAAGGACACACTATGGATGAAATTGATATAAATTAATAATAGCAGCTAAATGACACGTTTAAACGTATGATATTGTATATGTAATATGGATTAATTTTAAGGTGGGATCAGATGTGTGGAGTGTCTCTTTCATAGTAGTTAAATTGGGGAGGACATGTTATTCCTTACTCTTCTTTGTTCATTTGTCAGTCTCTAGACATAGACCTCATCAATCATTGTATGGAATTTGTAGGGAATGTTGTGGCATCCCGAGAATTGGTGCTTTTAAGAGCCTATTCACAAGTCCCCTATAACTGCTAATAACTAGATGACTTTTGAGTCACCTTGTCCCTTACATTGCTTCACAAGCAAGTACTGTGGTTATATTTATATACTCCCACAATGAGTTTATCCTCACAAAGTTGTCTGCTTTAGGAAGGTAAGAGTACAAACTAGAAACTTATTAGCATAGTCATGAGTCGCAAGGAGAGAACCAACAAGTCCCTTTGTGAGAAATCAATGAAGCTGATGGTAAACATCATTAGGTTGTCGTCTTTCTCCATAGCTAAGGTGAGTATTGGAGCATCCGGAACTCCAGGTGCCACTAAAAATCGTGCTAGTGGAGCAAGCTTCGCCAAGGATCCGTTGCCGTCTATGGCTCCATCTCCTGGAGGCAAAAGATCACAAGAGCCATGGAGCAGTTCAAAGCCCAAATCATTTGTGATGCAGCCAGATGCAGGAAATGATTCTTCGTATGTGATTCACGATGAGAAGAGCTTTATAGACGGGAAGGCTTCTGAGTATATCAGGAAGGTACATGAAAAGAATCGCAATTTGGTGGAGGAGACATCAATCCTTGCTGCCTGCATACCACCTTCTCCACCAGAGACAGTGAAATAACATCCTTTATCTAATGTTCTAACTCTGTATAGCTACCTAGCTACTATCTGTTTGATACAAAACACTACTCTCACCCTGCTTCTTTGTATCCTTTGCTTGATAAAATGTGTTGCTGTTGTTTCTTAGTTATGAATCAGGTATTTATCTCCCTTTCTCTCTTTTCTTGTCTCGAATTGGAGGATGAATCATGATCCAATCCAGAAAGTCCTATTAGCTTGCTGCACGCAAGTAGAAGATGAACATAATTCCAACTAATAATTTAGAACATGACTCTTGCTATATACATACATATGTATGTATAACTTTCCAATGTATTTTTTTTTAAAAAAAAATAAGCAGCTAATAAAATTACAAAGTGAAAAGCATTATGAACAAGAGACAATGTGTGAATGAGAGAGAGGAAGAAGGTCTCCTTGCCAAACCATACTTGCCTTACCAAGCAAGTGATCAAAAATCCCAAAGATTAAGCGTTAGTGGGCATATACTAGTCGTGTGAACAAGACCAATCATCCAGAAGTACTTGGCTTGCCATCGCCAATGCCAAGCATCTTTGATGAAACTTTTACCTTGCTTGTTCTTGTTTCATAGTAATATTTCCTATTCCATATAACTAATTAAGTTGGCAGCTTTCCCTAGTAAAATAAAATCAACCCACAAGGATGTTTAAACCAGGAGATCCTCCTAATACCAAAACGAGCTTCTACATTGGAACTAGATGAATTATAATCCCGAATTTCATTGAAACCATGAGTTCCTCTTCAATTTTTTATTATTGTAATCCTAACAAATGGATTTAATTGAAACGTTCATTATTCTACCAATAATAATCTAATAAAAAATTCCTATTGATACGTAAAGTTTGGAGAAGTCTACTAATACGCAGTTTCACTTCTAACTAATAGAGTTCCAATAGAAATGTTAGTTTTTCTAATTATAAGAAAACTTTTGATTCCACCTTAATTTATTCTTAAACTGTTCTTGTTATCTGTGATCGTTTTAGTATTTCTCATATGTCTAAAGATGCGCAAGGATGTCCTGATAGTAAGCATTTTGTTTTTTAATTTATTCTTAAATAGTATTCCTAAGCTTTATCGTTTTGATCAAGTTTTGTTTTGTCTTAGAAATTTGCGATATGCTGAGATATTTATATCGGTAAACTGCTAAGATCAAAATATATATTAATCGTAATACCATTATTCAATATAAGGTTTAAATGAACTGAATTGATTGTTTTTATTCATGAATCACTTCTGTTTATATACATGTATATTAGTATATTTGAATATTTAAAACAACATCTTATCTAATCCTATGTATATTCGAATGATGATTACAATAATCTGTTTGAATTTTACCTTATGCTCTTATCTTCATTTAGGTTGGACTTGGGCTGTGGAGGTGGGCTTGTGACATAACCCTAATACCGCCCCTCAAGTTAGGATTCGTCGACGAAGACCTAGCTTGAATTTTTGTCTGAGAAATGGCTGTCGGGAGAGAGGCTTGGTGAGGTAGTCGGCTGTCTGATCTGCAGCGAAGACGTGGGAGACACGGAGGGCTTCAGATTGAACCAGATCCCTAATAAAGTGGAAGTCGATGGCAACATGTTTCATCTTGGAGTGAAAGATCTGGTTGGAACTCAGTTGGGTGGCGCCGATGTTGTTACAGTAGATCACCGGTGTGTGTGGTAGCCCGATCCGAAGTTCAGCAAGGAGATGACATATCCAGGTTATCTCAGCAGCGATGTTGGCGACGGCTTTGTACTCGGCCTCAATGGACGACCTAGCCATTGATCGTTGCTTCTTGGAGCTCCAAGGCATCGGGTTTTGTCAGAGAAAGACAATAAAGGCACCAGTGGAGCGATAGGTATCCTTGTCTCCTCCCCAATCAGCGTCAGAAAAGGCATGAAGATTCAAATTGGAGGTACGGAAAAATTGTAGACCTTCATCAATGGTTCCGGCAAGATACCGAAGCAGACGTTTTACTGCTAGCCAGTGCTCAGTGGTGGGACAGTGAGTAAACTGAGACAGTTTATTCACAGCAAAGGCAATATCTGGTCTGGTGAGTAACAAGTACTGTAGACTTCCTATAACCTTGCGATATTCACTTGCATCTGTCAATTTGGTACCCAAGTGTAGAGTCAGAGTCGGATGACTCACCATAGGGGTGAGCACAGGTTTTGCTTCATGCATCTTAGTGTCATAAAGGAGATCAGTGATGCATTTTCTCTGAGAAAGTAGTATTCCTTGATTGGTCCGAAGAACCTCAATGCCAAGAAAATAGGATAGAAACCCCAAATCCTTAATAGAAAACTTCTGAGCTAATAGGTGGATATAATGATTAATTAGAGTTGCATTGTTACCTGTGACAATGATATCATCAACATAGACCATGAGGATAGTGATACTATGTGAGGTGTGATGAATAAAAAGGGAAGTGTCTGAGTGGGAATTGGTGAAGCCTGACCGAAGCAAAAACTGTTTAAGGGCATGATACCAGGCCCTAGGGGCTTGTTTAAGGCCATAGATGGCCTTCTTCAGTTGACACACATAATGTGGTTTATCTGGATCAGTGAAGCCTTTAGGTTGTGCCATGAAAACTGTGTCTGTTAAGGGTCCCTGTAAGAATGCATTGTTCACGTCTAGTTGGCGTAAGTCCCATCCCTTTGTAATAGCTATGCTGAGAATGAGTCTAATGGTTGTTGGTTTTACAACAGGGCTGAATGTTTCAGCATAGTCAACACCAGGACGTTGATGAAAGCCTTTTGCAACGAGGCGGGCTTTGTACTTCTCAATGGACCCATCCGAGTGGCGCTTAATCCTGAAAATCCATTTGCAGCTGACAAGATTTTGGGAGGCTTCAGGTGGGACCAACTCCCAGGTACCATTCTTGGCTAAGGCATTAAATTCCTCTGAACAAGCTTGACGCCAATGACGATGCTTTAAAGCCTGCGAAATACAGGTAGGTTCAAAATCCTTATGTTCATGTAATTGAGCAGTGAGACTTAGCTTCTGAATAGGTTTCCTGATATTGTTCTTTCCTCGAGTGAGCATGGGATGACTTGGTACTGAGGTAGTATGATGCACATGTTCTGTCTCAGTGACTGCTCTTGAAGAGGAACTAATAACAGGAATTACCATGTTTTCAGGGGCAGCACCAAGCAATGGAGAGGAGTCTGTAAATGGAGGAGTGGGAGGTTGGGAGACATGCAATCTAGGTGGAATCCAAGTAGCAGAATGATCAGGGGATGGTGAGTCTGCAGTCCGTGGAAGAGTGGCAAATGGAAATACGGATTCAACAAATTTGACATGCCTAGAGCAGTAGATGCGAGATGTGATAGGATCAAGACAATGGCAGGCACTTTGAGAAGGTGAGTACCCTATAAATACACAAGGTTTGGATTTGAGATCTAATTTGGTAGATGTGTAGGGTTTTAACCACGGATAGCACAAACAACCAAAAATTCTAAGTTTAGA
>JAOTIZ010017898.1:0-10460 GCA_027123425.1 Erythroxylum panamense | reverse complement strand
TCCCCCATGATTTAATTAAGCTCCAAAAGACTAAAATAACCCTCCATGGAAGCCTTAGTCTTTAAACACATTATTAATCTTCCCAAATTGCCCTCACTTCATCTTATTCATTTAATATCTAACAACATACTCCACTCTAATTAAAACATAATCTATCATTTAATTTTCATTTCTTAAGAGCTAAAGCCTAAAAAATAATTTAGACATGCTTAAATAAATAAAAAAAATTTCAGGGGCCAACAAAATTTCCCAAACACCACTTTCTTTGGTCTCAAAACTCACTTTCACTCAATTGGTCAAATGAGACTCATTCCATTTCAATACCATGTCATACCCACTAAGGTGTTCCCAAGAAAACCTCCAAAAGTATCGATTTTATTTCCGAATCTCACAATTATGCTCCAATTATCATGAAACAACCCTTAGGTTGTAATAACAATCTAAACCTAACTTTCATTCGCAAATGAGATCTTACAGATTTGGATTCTAACTTTCTTTCTTCACATCAATGGTAGACATCTTTCTCTAGTTTATAACGAATCAAAATTCACCTCAATCAGAGTTCTATGCCATTAGTTATGACTCAAAAACTAAACCATATCAGTTCAGGAAAACCAGTCTCGCCGCGGCCAAAGCACACTCGCCGCGACGCAAGAGGGAAGCTCGTCGCAGCACAAGAGGGAAGCTCATCGCGGCGCACAGACGCTCACCGCGACGTCAAGAAGTAGCTCGCCGCGGCGCACGAAAGAAGCTCGCCGCAGCGTGGAAAGCTGAAGCTCGCCGCGGCGAGGACCCTTGCACACGTCGCGGCGAGAACAATTTATTTTTCTCGCCGCTTCGTGGCGCAGGCACGCCGCGACGTGCGAACCAAACCCTTTCTTCTCCGATGGTTTTTCTCATCTTCTCTCTACCAAAATCAACCAAAACTCATTCTCAACCACCTCAAACTTAAACATTAAATACCATAAATGCATTTAATCATTCAATAAACAACATATATGCAATTTACTTACCAAAATCAAGCTTCCATCTCTTCAACACCCGAAAATCTCTAACCCTTTAACACATACGGTTCTCACTCCCAAAACCACATAAAGCTTCATCTTCTTAAGGGTTTTCGCATGGCTAGCACAAGGGGGAAGAAGAAGCTAGCAAGTGATCACTCAAGGGCTTGAAGAGGGGATCGAAAATCATCAATGGAAGACAATGAAGATATGCCCTAAGTGAAGACTGTCAAATAGCTTTTAGTGATTTCTCAAGGGCACCGAAAACTTAGGGCATTAGGTGATCTAAAGAGTCTTCAACCATAGAAAACTTGCCACTTGCCAATTCCTCAACATATATAAGATTCTTTCTTTTTTCAAATTCATTTCTAGTCTAAGTTACCCCCCAAATTCCAATGGTTCAACATTTTCATTCCTAAAATCATGTATCTAGATTTTCCCATTGCCATTAGACAGTATTCCAGTACTATGCAGTCAATTGGTCCGTCACCCGGAAAATTTTTCGGTCTGGACATTTTCTCCCAAAATTTCAGAAAAATCTCTAAGAGTCACTAACAACTGAGAATCACTCCTAGAACATTTCCAATTCACAATTTCAAACACAATTATCTCAGAATTCACAAATCACATCATAGTCACAAACAAATGTCGGGAAAAAGTCATGAATGCATGTACCTATATGTGCATGTGTAAAATGTCGGCCAAATGAATGAACAAATCTAAAAATATGCAATCAATTTCCTAGGTCGTCCCAATTTACCAATATAACCTTCCCATCGGTGATGGGATGTTACATTATCTATCCTAGTAAGGTTACATATCCAATGAAACATCCTTATCTCTATCATCATCAGGTAATGATTATGCACATGCTTAATAGGTCAACATTCCGTCCTATATAGCATAGCCAACCTAATCAATAAATGATAGAATGCACTTTTGAGCTTGAGTGGTATCTTCTTATCACATAAAACTCTTGATGCACTTCTTCGTGTAAGCCACCCTGATTTGATACGATGAACTATGTCATCATTGATCTCTTCATTGCTTTGGATGATGGAACTTAGATACTTAAAAGACTCTTTTTATACTATAACTTTTGAATCAATCTTTAACTCCACATCTGAATCCACCTTATGACTCAAAAAGTTACACTCTAAGTACTCAGTCTTAATCCTGCTCATTTTAAAGCTCTTCACCTCTAACGTAATCCTCCAAAATTCTAGTTTGACATGGACACTCTCTTTTGTCTTATCCATTAAAACAAAGTCATCAACAAATAGCATACACTAAGGAATATCACCTTAGATATTCTTAGTAATCTCATCCATCACTACTGCAAATAAAAAGGGGTTTGATGATAAAATTTAGTGTAACCTAATATCAATATAAAAATGATCTATATCTCCTTCTATGGTCCTTATTCTAATCTTTATACCTTCACATATCCTTAATTTCCCGTATATAGGTTATATAAACTCTCTTAACTTTTAAACACTCCACATGATTTCCCCAAGTTCCTTATCATACGCCTTCTCTAAATTAATAAAAATCATGTGTAAGTTATGATGTCTTTCTTTGTAATATTTCATTAATATTCTAAGGAGATGTAAAACTTTTGTTGTGGACCTTCCTAGCATAAAGTCAAATTTGTTCTCCGAGATAGAAGCACCCTTTTGCTCACTCTCTTCTTAATCACCTTCTCCCATAACTTCATGGTGTAACTAAGTAGTTTGATGTCTCTACAGTTTTTATAGCTGTGGATGTCCCATTTGTTCTTGTATAGAAGAATTAACATAATAAGTCTTCACTCATCTAACATTTTAGCAGACTTAAGAATCATATTAAAAAACTTGGCCAATCAAGTAAGTCCCTCTTTGCTTAGACTCTTCCATACCTTTATGTATATCTCTTCAGGTCCTATTTACCTTTCACTCTTCATCTCTATTAATGCCTTTTAAATTTGTTCTCTTATAATCTACAAGCAACAAGTAAAGTTATGATACCTTTCAGACGTGCTAAGATTACCTAAAGAGATGTTGTCCTTTACATCTTCATTAAAAAGGCCATAGAACTGCCTCTTTCATCTTCTCCTGATGCCATTTTTAGCCACGAGCACCCACCTTACTTCATCTTTTATATGATGAACTTTTTTTAAGTCTCTTTTTTTTTTCATTTTCTAACCCTTGCTAACTTAAAATATCATTTTCTTTATCTTTAGTTTCCTATCACTAGTATAATTTATTGTAAGCTACGCTTTTAGCTTATGAGATTATCTTCTTCTCCTTTTTCTTTGTCAATTTGTAAATTTCGTTGTTATCTACTTTTTACCTTTGTGGTGTTATCCAATAGGGCTTTATAGTCACACTTTTTTTTTACCTTAACCCTTTTTTGTACATCTCCATTCCACCACCCAGATTCCATCTTACTACTTTTAGGACCTTTAGAAGCACCTAAGATCTCTTTAGTTGTATTCCTTAAAAGAGTTGCTACTCTTTCCTACATCTAGTTAACATCTCGTTCCAATTTCTACTCATCTTCATATATTACTCTATCTCGATGTTGTTTCACTGTATCCCCTAGATGGACTTCTCTTCTTCCTCCAACCCTTAATTATAAAACTAACAATCTATGATGAGTTAGCAAACAAGTGTTAGGTATCACTTTGCAATCCTTACAACTAAGTCGATTACTTTACCTAACAAGGAAGTAGTTAATTTGAGTTTTTGTAGTTGTGCTCTTAAATGTCCCCAAGTGCTCCTCGTTTTTCTTAGAAAATACCAACTCAAGCACTACTGTAAGATCCAACAAATTAGTCTCACCATCATTCCTATTACTGTACTCGAAAATCCCTATGAGTCCATAAATCTCCATCCAAGGTTGACCTTATATGACCATTAAAGTCTCCACTATTGAACCCCAAATTTTTCTTAGAATTTAGTCCATTAATTTAGCAAGCATAAATAGAAATTAGAATTACTAAATAGAAATGTTAGAATTAAGTTAGTGTGTACTAGACATTAGAGAATAAAGGAACAAGTTGACATTATATTAAATGTGGAAGGGTAAACTTGGAAGGACAAAAAATGGTCTTAAATAAATGAGAAAAGAAATGAGAAAGAGGAAGTGAAGGGTATGTGAGAGTGTGCGAAGTGTGCTGGAGAAGCTAGGAAAAAAACGTTAAAAAGGAGAAAGAAGAAGAAGGAAGAGGATTTAGCTGAGCTTCTAGTAACCTTCATCTTTTCTTCTTGCTTTGGTAGAAAAAAGAACTAGAGAAAATGAGTTTCTTGTGTTGGAAATAAAGGGAGAAAGAAGAGGACCAAGAAACCCATTTTTTATTTTCATAGATTTTCAACTAGATCTTAATTATTCTAGCCTAGATAAACCATGGGTAGACTAAGTCTAAGCTCAATTTTTAATTATTAAAGCTTTATGGATTTTCTATTCGTATATTGGTTTGAATGAAAATTTGTTTGTTTGAAGGAAACAGACTCATTTAGTTTATGGTGTAAACTTTGATTTCTCCATTTCAATCCATAGGACTCTCCAACCATTATGTTATGCATTTCATTTTGGTTTTTCGAGCATGATACATAATTGAGTGTTATGTTTTGATGGTTAAATATACATGATATGCTTTACGTGATAACATCCTTAACTATGAGTCTTTGAGCTAGAACTTTAGATAATTTAATTGCTATATATATATATATATGCTTGATTGTGTGATTCGTTATCATTGGCTATAAACGTATTAGCCACTGAGCTCCACAACTCAACCCATTATTTTTTTCACTCCTCAGGTGCAGGACAAGAAGATAATTGATCCTTCCAAAGCTTTGGCAAACTCTAAGATAGCTACCTTTGGAAACTAAGTTAGTTCGACTATATTTTTGGGTAGCTTTATAAACATATCAAGCATGAGCATTCATTTATATTTTGTATTTTACTATTGATGTGGCTTTTGATATGTAATTAAAGCTATGTACAGACTCTGTTTTGATTAAGTAATGAGATTAAGAGTTGAAGAAGTTCCCTTTGTAAATGTTCAGAACTATCTTCTTCGTTGGGTTGTTAATTGTTGTTGGAAATGCAATAGTATGTTGTTAGATGGCCCTGGATAGACTTAAAATAAATTGTTATACTAAGAGTCATGTATGTACTTTTAGTGGTTGGTTGGATCTGGGTCTTTTCTTTTTGGAAATTGTAAAAGCTCATAATACGCAAAAGAAGAAAAAGGGGGACAGAAGTAGTGACTCTAACTTCCATGAATAAACTGTATTAATCTAGGCATACTTGGACAAAGTTGTCTAAGGAAAATTGTAGTTCGTCCTTTTAACTTTACAACAGTATATCACATGAAATTTTTGAACTTCATATGAAAGAGATATGGTCTTTACACGATAACTTCACTGGTGTTGGCAGAGGCTGCAGCGCTATCCCTGACAAAAATTATGTCTTGATTTCAACGATTAAACTATATTGATGTAGGTAGAATCAGACAAAGTTGTCTTCATAAAAGTTGTAGCATATCCTCTTAGCTTTCCAATGGTATAAAGTTTGTAATTTTTGGACTTTAAAATAGAGAGATATGATGTTTACAAGTTGAGTGCCACGTCTACAGTGCACGAAGGTGACCAATGGAACTCACCAAATTGAGTCAAACACGAGTTTTTAAGTTTCTCATTACAATTTAGAGCTTATAACCTTCTTTTCACGTGATCTTCACCCAATCCTCTCATAATGTAGCCTTAAGTACTGAGACCTAGGCCTAACATTTTTGGTATCAAAGCCAGGTTTTTAAGGATTCCTAGGCTTAGAATATTTATGATATGAATTATTATGATGTGTGATGAATTGTTTGCATTGTTGAATTGATTGATTACATTGAGTGACATGTATACATGTAGGTAATAAGATTAAAATAAAATGTAAGCTAAATGTTAATGTTTAAATTAAAGGAATAAGATGCCACCTCGTAGAAGAATACGAAGAGTTTTGCAAGGATCTACTGCACTTGACTCTCCATCAGGAGAGGAGGGCATTGATGACTCTAGAGCCCCAAGAAATGTCGAGGCATTTGTAGGACATTATAGTGAGCCATTTCGATCACAAACACATGAGTCACCTCTTCCGCAAGAGCAAGTGCCTACTCCCTTAGATCCTAGACTGTTCCAAGCCTTTGCTCAGGCTTTTGTTTAGGCCATGGGCTAAAAGCCATAAACTTCTACCCCAGCCCTAGCTAAAAAAGGAAGGCAATTTGATAAGTTTAGGAAGTACAGGGAAGTGGATTTTTATAGAATAACTAATCCAGAAGAAACTGAAACATGGTTGAGGAAGACAGAAATGATATTGGAACAAAGGAATTGTCAGGATAGTGAAAAGTTTGAATATGTTGCAAGCTTGCTACAGGGAGATGCCCTGCATTAATGGGAAAGTGTACCAAAGAGTCAAATAAATCCACCAGTGTTGACATGGAAACACTGGTAGGACTTCCTAGCTGCTTATAGGAAGAAATTTTTGTCTGAGTTATATATCCAGTAGAAGCAATGGGAGTTTCTGAATCTCACCCAGAGGCAGAAGACAGTGGAAAATATGAGCATAAATTTATGCAATTGCCTTGATATGTAGTTGAGATGATGATGAGCAAATCAACTAAGTGTCGTAGGTTTGAAGTGGGATTGCATTTAGCCATCAAAGAAAAAGTGGTGGCACAAAATTTCTGTGACTTTCAACAACTGGTACAAGCTGCGTTAAGGGTTGAAAATGTGGAGAATATAAAGAGCGCAGTAAACAAAAAGAGAAAAAGAAGAGAACAATTCAGGAGGGGAGTAGTGCTCCTATGCCAGAGAGGAATACCAGGAATTTTCTCCTACAGTCTGAGGATAGGAGCAGTGGTGCAAGTAGGTCTAAATAGATGAGAACTATCTTTTATCAAGCCTCAATGAATAGAGGCAATAAAAGGAGAGAGGGGATAAGTCCTTCATTACCAAATGCAACCATTGTAACAAATTCCATAAGGGGGGAGTGCTATAGGCTTAGTGGAGCTTGTTTTAACTGTGGGAAAAAAGGGCACATGGCTAGAGCATGCTTGCAGTATGCAAGATGGGAGGGAACCCAGATGCAAGTTCCAAAAAGGGCTAAGATTGTGGGAGTTAAGATTACAACTGAAGTGGGAAGTTCTACTGCAGCCAAGAAAGTGAATCCTCTAGAAAGATCGAAGAGGCAAGCACCAGCTAGTGTGTTTGCAATGAAGGGGGAGGATGCAGAAGCAGCTCTAGAGATTGTGACTGGTATGATTATATTGTTTAATGATGATATTCTTGTTTTAATTGATCCAGGGTCTTGGTAGAAGTTTGAGCCTATTAGATAGTTCTTTGATGGTTAGTATCCCAATTGGCCAGTATATCATTATTAGTCAAGTTTATAGAGATCGTGAAATATACATTGGTGGAGAAAAATTAGTGGTAGATTTAATGTCGTTGAAGATAGGAGGATTGGATGTGATTTTGGGCATAGATACGTTAGAAAAATATAATACCAATTTAGATTGCAAACAGAAGATAGTAGAATTTGAGTTGCATAAAGGTGGAAAGGAGGTGTAACATATTACCAAATCATTTTTTTATTTTTCACATAGATTTTATCTTAAACAAGTTAGAAATGGAAATTACCCAAAAAAAGAACTTAACAGCCTAAAATGTGCAAGGTTTCCTTATGCCTTTTAATGTTCTTTTACAAGTTTTTCTCTATATTCAAAATAGAAGTAACATTATTATATTGCTAATATACAATGCTCATTGGTTCCAAATTTGATATAATATATTATTAAAAAATTCAAGGTTTCTTAATGTTTATTGCTTAAAAAATCAAAATTAACTTAGAACCCTAAGAAATGCAAGGTTTCTTAATGTTTTTTATTGTTCTTTTGCATTTTTTAAATATTTAGAGTAAAATTAGCATTATTGTATTGCTAGTATACAATGTTCCTTAGTTACAACATTGCGAGGCCTATTAATGAAAATAAATCAAAATGAGTTAAATAATAGTGATAAGCACCATTTAATTTCCCTTATGAAAATCACTCTGATTGAAACTTTGTGAAGGTCCTCCTACATTTCCAATTCATTTAAAATATTGTACTATGTCAACAAGGACAATTATGATGTATAATTTAAAACCTCGTGTTTGGCATATTGCATTTGATATTGAAACTAAGTTGGAAGAACACATTTTTCATTCTAGTCGATAATCGTTAGTATCTATGATCAAATATACTTTGAGTAAATTTATTTTCATCTGGAAAAAAATTATTTTCAAATGAAGTTATTATTTTATTTTTAAATATGTTTGTATTTATTTTTATAGATAAGTGGAGAGAAGTCTAAGTAATCCTGATAATTCAATCTCTTTAGCAAGATTTAGTGATCCAATTTAGGCATATGTGAGATTTTTTTCCTCATATGAAGAACTATAAGGTATGTTTCTATTGTGAAAAATATCTAAAAGGTGAGGGAATCACTAGGTTAAAGGAACATTTAGTTAGGATTAAAAAACGACATGAAAACTTGTAATAAAATTAGCCATGAAATAAAATAGAAGATAAAACTTTTTTTTGAAAAGTATCAAAATGAGAAAGAAAGAACGAAAAGACTGAAATATGAAATTGGAAGTGAAACTGAAAGTTCGTTTTGTAGTTATGAGGATGTGTTGGCAATATTGAAGCTAATATTCCTATCCAAGAACAAGGTATTGTTGAAACTAATATGAGAAAAAGAAGAAGACATGTTTTTAGCATTTTTTCTCCACAAGCAACTTCATGAGGTCAACCTTCAATTTAAAGTGCATTATAATCCAAACAAATAGTTCATATTATAATATGGTAACGGTTAGATGGTGCTATAACGTAATTATGTCATTCAACGTTATCCAGTCTTAATATTACTAGCCTATAATAGATGATATTGCCTTTATTTGTCTAATATTTAAGCAATTGATGGCTATAGAGGTAATCTTTTAAGAAGCTCTATTATTAAAATGAAAAGTTATTTAAGTGAAAGAACTTGAACAACTTATAGGTGTTCAATTATGTATGATATTTGGACAAATAAAAGATAGGAGATCATTATAATTTTTCTAGTTTATTCTGCTAAGAGGACGATGTTTTTGAAGAATTGATGCATTTATCCTTGTAAGGAATGTTGATAATCTATTAGAGATCTTTGAAGAAGTTGAGTGTAAAAATATTGTATATTTTATCACTGTCTATAGTGTTGCTTATAAAGTAGCAAGGAAGAGGTATATGTCTTTCTATTGGACTCTTTGTATTGTACATTGTATTGACTTGATGTTGAAAAAATATAGGAAATCTTAGATACTTTCCTTTCATTGATGAAGCTATGTAGAAATTGAAAAAGTGAATAAGTTCATTAATAACTGTGTATGGATTCTAGATTTGATGAGAAACAATTTCATCAATGGTAGGAATTAGTGTCGTTAGGCTATTACAAGATTTGCAACAAATTTCTTGTAACTTTAATGTTTTGTTCAAATGAAGAAGAAGTTAAGACAAGTATTTACAAGTGATAAGTGGGTTCCATCTCATCATATTGGCCTAATGCTAGAATAAAGATTTCTAGGATTATACTTAAAAATAATGAATTTTGGTCTCAACATTATTTTGTCATTTAGGTTCGTAAGGCTTTAGTAAGGGTAGTTCGTCTAGATGATGGTAATGAGAAAGTAATAACAGATAGTTTTATGATTCTTTGTTGAGAGAGAGAAGCAAGCAATCTAGTTAATTTGAAAGATAGGCCTTCCTTATATACTCGTTATTTTGTAGTCATTGTGAGAGATGAGCAAAATAACTATACTCTATTTTGTTTAGTACTGGGGAAATTTTAAGTCTATATGCATATTTTAGACAAAGTTTCGCAAGGTAAGCTTACTTAATGAGGAAATGATTTTAACCATCATAAAAATTATTGCAATTGACGTGATGCAAGACTTCCTTAGCTCACAAATGGAGTTATATAAAGATGCACGTGGTGATTTTAAAATGCTTATTACAATATGCCTAAAATGTAATATCCCATCTCCGATGGGAAGGATAAAATAGGAAATTTAGATCGGGTTGTGATTTTGTACACGTATTTCGGCATACATGCATAAAATGGCCTCTATATAGATATGAAAGGTAAATTTTGCAAATGCACATGATTGTACATGCACTCGTGACAATTCCCGACTCATGTGTCTTTGTGAAAAATGTGAACTCTGTGTTTGAAAAAAATTGAATTGGAGTGATTTATGTGTATTCTGCATAAAATTGTTAAGTGAATACCGAGGAGATTTCTGGTACTAAAAATGACTGTCAAAGTGACACTATAAATTAATGACATGATTTAGGAATTTTGTTTTATCATGAGCCATTGAAATTTGGAGAGGTTTATGAAA
>JAOTIZ010017801.1:0-10466 GCA_027123425.1 Erythroxylum panamense | reverse complement strand
GAGTATCTTAAGTATTTTTATGTCAATAATTGCTAAGTATAAATAATTAAAAATATCAACAATTAAGCACATATCACTTTGTATGTCAAGACAAAAGGAGATTGTGAGGTACTGATCATTTGCCTTTATGTAGATGACTTAATTTATATTGGAAATAGTGTTGATTTGATTAATGAATTTAAGAAGATAATGGTATATGAATTTGATATGACTGATTTGGGCTTAATGAGTTATTTTTTCGGTTTAGAAGTGAAACAATGTAAAGTTGGAATTTTTATTTCACAAGAAAAATATGTGAACGATCTTCTTACAAAATTCCATATGAAAGACTGCAATCCGGTTACAACTCCCATGATTATCAATCATAAATATTGCTTGGATGATGGAGAAGAGAAGGCAAATTTGCAGGTGTATCGAAGTTTGGTGGGTAGTTTACTCTATTTGACGAATAGTTGTCTGGATATTTTGCAAGCTACCAGTCTCTTATCACGGTTTATGCAAAGTCCAAGAAAAGTGCATTTTGGCGCTGCAAAAAGGGTGCTTAGATATTTAAAAGGAATATGTTATTTTGGACTTTTCTATTCTAACAATGGAAATTTTGAGTCGGTTTTTCTGACAGTGATTGGGAAGGTTCCTTAGATGATCACAAAAGCACTAGAGGTTATTTATTTATGGTTGGGTCAAGTGTTATATCTTGGAGTTCAAAAAACTAGCTATCCATAGCTTTATCATCCTCTGAGGCTAAATATATGGAGATTACTTCAGCAGCGTGTCAAGCAATTTGGATAAGGAGAATTTTGCAAGATATGAGAATTGAGCAAAAAGCGGCAACAGCAATTTTTTGTGACAATCAGTCCACTATTTTGATGGTAAAAAATCCAGTTCATCACCATAGAACAAGGCACACTGACAATCGGCATCATTTTTATAAGAGAGCAAGTTGCAGAAGGAAATATCAAGTTGGAGTATTGCAATTCAAAAGAGCAAATAGCTAATCTGTTTACGAAGGCACTTTCTCTTGAACGGTTTTCATATTTAAGAGACAAACTAGGAGTTGTAGATTTTTGCATTAAGGAGGGGTATGTTAGTGGATAATGCAAAATATCTTTGTTGCACTTCCACCCACGTTTTTTTATTAGTTATATTTTTTAGTTTAATAAGTCAATAGTTGTTATTTATTTTCCTATTATCTTGTTAACGTGATTTGTTAATTTCCTTATAATTTGGGATTAGTTGAGATTGTACTTGTATTTAAAGAGGTTAGGTGAATAAAGTTTGTGTCTTAAAATATCCACATTTTGTGCCTTCCACTTGCTTGTTATATTGTCTCTATAGACTTCTCTGTTTTTGCCCTTCTTTAACTTTTGTTTTTGTTTAATACTTGCTTAAATTTAACAGTAACATAGGCAAGATGAAGCTTCTTCGGAAAGGAGGTGTAATACAAATCATCAACACAGTGACTTGCATCAGTACCGCCTTGGTAGTGACATCTTTGACCTAAAAATGAGAGGAGAAGAATTCAACAGAAACATTATTAGTAGCGTAAAGCTTAGAGCCGGAAAGAAAATTATGTTTGAGGGTGGGAACATGTAAGACAGCAGATGATGATAAGGGCTTAGTTGAAGTAGGAACAATGGTGGTACCAGTGTTGGTAACTGGTAATTCAGTGCCATTACTGACTACCTGATGATTAGAACCATCATAAGGAGTAGCAAGTGAAAGATTATGAAGGTTAGTGGTGATATGGTGAGAAGCACCGGAATCAGCAATCCACTTGTCAGAAGACTGCTCTTCGGGCTTATGTATGTGATAGGCCAAAGGTTGCCTATTGTTAGGTCATCCATGAAGTTTAAAACAACGGCGAGCTGTATGGCCCGACTTCTCACAATATTGGCAGATGATGGAACCATCGCCAGCACCACAAGATCTTATCTGAGACATATTACCATCAGATCCAAAAGTTAAACTGGAGGAACTAGGTCTTCGTCGTTGTTGAGAAGCAGAACTGGGAAGTGATCCATACGGCATAGGACAACGTCATTGACGATTCTAGTTTAATTTATACCCAACCAATGTCGTAGCAAGAGTGGAATCAGTGCAGCCCATTCGTGTCAAGCACATCTCATGATCAAAAAGTTTTCATAGAGTTCTTCAAATGAGATCGGAGTGTCTCGTGCCCGTATGGCTGCTGCAATGTCCTTAAAGTTAGAACCAATGCCATTGAGAACATGTATAACGAGATCTGTATCATCAACTGGGCATCCAATGATAGCCAATTCATCAGCAACACTTTTGAGTTGCTGAAGGAAAACAACCACAGTTTGCTCTCCTTTTTCAAGACAAGTAAGTCGTTCTTTCGAGGAAAAAATTATGGAGTGAGAACTACTTGCAAAGATTTACCAAGCACCTCTTAGGCTTGTTTAGATGATGTAACCGAACCAAGTAAGGTGACAATGTTGTCTACGATAGAGGAAATAATAGCAACAATCAGAAGTTGGTCCGTCAAATCCAATGGTGATAGCCAGGATCAATAACTAGAGGATATGGGAAGGAGCCATCCATGTATCCTTGTAAGCCGTAACCAATGAGGAGCACCGTCATCTGCACTCGCCAGGCTGGAAAGTTGGTCCCATTGAGTTTAATGGTGTCAACCTTGGTGGGCAAGGTGGCTGTCAAAAATGGACAGCCATGGCAGCCACCATTTTTGACAGCCATGGCAGCCACCAACTTTCAAAGTTGGCATCCACCAACTTTGAAAGTTGGTGGGAATGGCTGCTTCAGCATGGAGAAAAGAAGTGAAGCAAACAGAGAGAAGAGAGAAAAATAGAGAGAAGTGAGGTGAGAGAGAAAAGAGAGAAAAAGAGAGAGGTAAAAATATTCTGTATATTTTTGTGGGTCTAGTTTCTTCTTGTAATTCTCCAGTTTTCTCAATAGTAAAAGTCTTCTATTCTTGCCCGTGGTTTTTACCCTAATTGGGAGTTTTCCACGTAAACTCTGTGTGTTCTTTACTATTCATCTCAGTCCTATTTAGCTGCGAATCTGCTCTAATCCGGTCGAGTTTTACAACAGTTTCGTGGTCAGCATCAATTCCTTATTATTATGGATTTTATCCTCATTATGGATTTTATCCTTTTTTCTCTATTTTATAATTTGATAAATTTTGCATGTTAATTTTATCAACTTTTCTTTGTTATAAGTGGAAGATTATGATTTTGTTGTCTTGTGATTTTTTTAAAAATAATTTGGTTTAAGCAAAAAAATTAAAGCTACATTTTTATGACGCAAAAATTACATGTTAAAGTCATGAAAATAAAAAAACTGAGTTTTTTTATATCATCGGGGCACCTCCTGACTCGGGTAGTCCTATGCGGGTAAATGATGCGGGAGTGCTACTGGCATCGTTCGGGCCCCAGTTAAGACCCTCTAGCATGGAGGTGGATCCTTCCTCGGTGCTGGCACATGATCACGCGATAGACATGACTATGGAGGTAGGTGAGTTCCATCGGGATGGTGCTACCGACCAGTAGGTTAGTCCGGCTGGAGATTTCTTTTCTCTCTTCTTATCAATATGGTCAGTGCACCAATAATTAGTTGGAATTGCCACGGGGTAGGAAAAAAGGATTTTATTACCACTATTAAGGAACTTCAACGCACACATAAACCTGCTTTGATGCTCTTGTTGGAAACCCATATTTCTGGGGCTCGAGCTGAGCAGGTCTCTCGGAACCTAGGGTTTGATATGGTCGAGAAAGTTAAGACAGTTGGGCAGGAGGGGTATTTGGGCTCTCTGGCAGTCTGTTTCTACTCACATTTCTATTTTACACTCTTATCGACAATGTCTCTCTCTGATGGTTCATGATCCGCAAGGGCAGGATTAGGTATGCTCGGTAGTTTATGCTAGCCCAGTTAACTCCATTAAAGCCGCCTTGTGGGAGTATTTAACCGAACTAAGTGTGGAAATTGACCTGCATTGGCTTTTTATTGGGGATTTCAACGACTACTTGCACCCATCTGAGAAGAGAGGGGGCACATTTGATTGGTGTTGAGCGAGCATTTTTCACTCACGAATAGGAGGATGTGGCCTTTATGACCTAGGATGCTAGGGCTCACTATATACCTTTGCCAAAAAAAACCAAGGCTACTTTACTACCTAAGTTCACTTGGATTGAGTGTTATGCAATGCGACATGGCAAACTATCTTCTCCGAGACTTCAGTTTCCCACCTACCGAGAACAGTCTTAGACCATAACCCTCTCTTGCTCAAAATGGTTCATAGTATCTCCCACCCAGCTTCACGCCCTTTCCATTTCCAGGCTGCATGGCTCTTGTATGAGGATTTTCCTAGAGTCGTTAGAGAGGCGTGGGAACCACATCATCATAGTGTACAAGAGGCCATTTAGGCAGTCACCGAAGCTGCCACAGTCTTTAATACCACAGTCTTTGGTAACATATTCCAGCGTAAGCGACTCCTGATGGCCAGATTACAGGGAATTCAAACTTATTTGAGTAACCGACACTCGAATTTTTTGGTGGCCCTTAAGGACCAACTCACAGCGAAGTACTGTAATGTATTACATCAAGAAGAACTTCTCTGGTTCCAAAAGTCTCGAGTGCAATAGATCCAGGCAGGAGACAAAGCTACCAAAATTTTCCACGTTACTACCCTTTCCTGACGTAAGAGCAATCGCACTGAAAGACTACAACTTCGATCGGGCGTGTGGACCTTAGAACCGGGCGTTATCGAATGCAAGGTTCTCACTTTTTACAAGGAGCTTTTTTGTAACACTGCGAGTAGACCTAGGACATGGCCTCAGGGTGCTCATGGTGTTCTACCTGCAAAGGCTTGCGCCAACCTACTCAAACCAGTTGATCCGGCTGAGGTTCTACTGGTAGTCAAATCAATGAAACCGTACAAAAGCCCAGGACTTGACGGTCTCTAGCCTCTCTTTTACCAAACCTTCTGGCAGGATATGGGGGAGTCGGTTGTCCACATAGTCCAGCATGCATTTGCAAGTAGAGAGGTCCTCCCAACATCTCTAATACACTCCTCGTACTCATTCCCAAGGATGATAATCTGGTGTCTATCAACCAAAACCGCCCAATTAGCTTGTGTAACTTGATCTATAAAATTCTAGCAAAAGTGATAGTCAACCGAATTCGCCCTTTTTTAGCAGAACTGATTAATCATGTTCAGGTTGCGTTTATTTCTGGCCACAACGTTGCAGAAAACATCTTCATAGCTCAGGAGGTTGTCTGTGTGATGAAGCATTTAAGGAAGGGAGGCATGGCAGTGAAGATTGACTTGGCCAAAGCTTATGACCGAGTTGACTGGGACTTTCTTCAATAGGTGCTAATGGACTTTGGATTTCCCCTGCTTTTATCAAGTTGCTTATAGACTGTGTCTCAAGCTCAACGTTCTCCATTGTTTGGAATGACCAGCGACTAGAGGCGTTTAAACCTAAACAAGGACTCCGCCAGGGCGATATTCTATCTCCGTATAAATTTGTCTTATGCATGGAGACACTCTCGGAGTGGATCACAAAGAAGGTTGACGACGGCCATTGGAAGCCTATTGCTACTTCTGTCAATGGGCCTACCATCTCTCACCTCCTTTTTGTTGATGATGTTCTATTTTTTGCACATGCCACACGAAGTCAAACCAGACTAATGCACCTTACTATGGACAAGTTTTACCAAGCTTCCGAGATGCAAGTTAATACTCACAAGTCTAATGCTTTTATCCCCAACCAAGTTAGATGCAGGAAAAGGGATAGGATCACACCTGTTTTGGATCTCCCTTCATCTCACCGGATGGAGACATACCTTAGTGTGCCATTTTGTACTTGGTACCTGAACAAGACTGCCTATGCTGGCATCCTTGATAAGATTAACTCTCGCTTGGCAGGCTGGAAGAGCAAGCTCTTGAACAAAGCTGGAAGAGCTACTTTGATCCAGGATACCGTCACATCTATTCTCATTTATGCTATGCAGTCCAACTGGCTTCCCCGGGCCGTATGTGATGAAATTGATAAAGCAGAGAGAGGCTTTCTTTGGGGAAAAAAGGGTAATCTCAAAAGGGTCCACCTCCTGACCTGGAATAAGGTTACAACTCCGAAAACCTGTGGAGGCTTAGGTGTGAGGCAAGCTAGAGATTCTAATACGGATCTGCTAGGGAAGATGTGTTGGGACACATTTACGGAACACAATAGCCTTTTGGTGCAGGTCCTCCGGTCTCGTTATCTGATTGGCCAAGACGTCATGGTATATCACCCCCCTTCGTTGGCTTCTGTGGCTTGGAAGGGCCTCATGAAGGCTCTAACTCTCCTTAAAGATGGGTTTGACTGGGGGATCGGCGATGGGACTAGCATAAATTTCTGGCATGATAGATGGCTATTAGATGGCTCCTTGCTTCAGTAGTAAGACAAGTCCTGGCTTATCTCAATGACCTTCGTGTGGGTGACCTTCTCTCCCCAGTGTCAGGGTGGAATTTCTCTTCTATTGAGGGCCTTGTTCCCTAGGACTATTGTAATCGCATCTTGGCGATACCTCGCCCGCTTTCCAATCAGGGACCTGATCGTATTATTTTGTATGGTAGCACCAAGGGAGTGTATACATCTTGGGGTGGCTATGAATTTATAACAAGTATACCGTTTGTGAATGGCCCAACAGGATGGAAATGGATATGGTCACTCCGAGCATCACAAAAGCATAAGGTCTTCTTGTGGCTAGTAGCTTGGAATCAACTCCTCACGAATGAAGTGCAGTATGAGCAAGGCCTATGTACATCCCTTTTATGTGGGCGGTGTGGTGCTCATTGGGAAACGGTGCTCCACTTACTACAGGACTACACACATGTCAAGTGTGTATGGGAAAATGCTCAAGTACACTAGCACGATGACTTCTACCGAGAGCCACAGATCTATAGTTGGCTACAACACAATTGTGTACCACATGATAGGGATGTACATCGCTCGTGGCGATTTATAAATACTTGTTGGATCATTTGGCGCTCTAGAAATAAATGCGTGAATGAAGGTGATCAAACCTCATATCCAGAGCAACTCCGACAGATCAATCTGTTGTTTAGGGACTCTGTCGCTGCTTTCGATGTTCATTCTCGTGGGCTACCTCTATCCCAGGCCCAGACTCTGGTTACTTGGGTCCCCGCCAGGGACGGAGCCAGACTCGGCTCTAAGAGGGAGCTGGGGGCTAACATCTAAATGTAAATTTTTTTTAAAAAAAAGGCCACTTATATTTATAATTTTAAAAATATTAATTATATAAGTAATTTTTAAAAAAAAATTTTGAAAGGGGGGCCATGGTCCCCCTCCCTTACAACGTAGCTCCGTCACTGGTCCCCGCGCCTGATAAGTGGCTAACGTGGATGGCAGTGTCATTGGTAGTTTTGGAAAGGCGGGTATTGGAGGATTGCTTGAGGATAGTCGTGGTAATTAGGTTGCAGGTTTTTCCAGCTATGTTGGGATCACCACTATCATGATAGCAGAACTCATGGCTCTCCGATTTGGTCTCACCTTTACAAGGGATTTTTAGTGTGACGATCTTGTGGTGGAGTCTGACTCCATGGAAGCGTTGCGTTGCTTAGATTCTCTCCAGGATGTTCTAATCTTCCATCTCCTTGCCAATTTGATATAAGATATCTGAGCCTACCTCGGTGAAGTTCAAAGATATACTATCGCCCATGTATTTCGAGAAGGCAACCAATGCGTTGATTTCTTAGCTCGCTTGGGTTCGGGTACTGTGCGCGGAGAGTGCGTGTGGCCCAACCCTCCTTCTGTTACGCATAATCTTTTGCGCGTGGATGCGCAAGGGATTGCTTTTACTCGTAATTAACTTATGTTTACCGCTTCTAATGTACCAAAAAAATTCAAAATTTGAAAATAGTTCAAAATATAGAACCTTTTGTTTCTCTTTTTATTTTTAATTTTCTATTTTTTAAAGATTAGTAAAAAGGTTTATTTTTTATTTTTCTAATTTTAGTTTTGGTTTCTTCTAGTTTCTAAAAATTATAAAAACATAAAAATTGATTTTTATTTTCTGTTTTTCATAATTTGATTTAATATAAACTAAATATATTATATATTTTTTAAATTTTAAATAATAATTATGAATAATTTAATTCTACTTAATAATTTAATTTAATTTTGTAATTAAATTGAATTAAATTAATTATTAATAAATATAATTAAATTTAAATATCTTCAAAATATATACATTTCAAATAAATTTTAAACTAAGATATATTTAAAAATAAATATTAATTTGTATATAAAAAGTTAAAATTTAAATTATTTGTTTGAATAAAATAAAATATTTTAATCAATAATTTGTTATTAAATATTAAATAAGAGATTAAAATAAAATTTATTCAATTAAAATAATTATCTTTAAGATTTATCTAATATGTAATTATTATCAATGATAAAAATATAACTACATTGACATTAATAACTAAATAAGTTTATGTTTTTACTCGGAAGAAAACAGAAAATGAAAACATAAAAAAGCTTAAAATCATAACAAAGAAACTAAAATAGAATCGAACGAGCTCTTAAAAAGTCTAAAATCTAACGAATTTTAAGTCGACTTAAACTTTGAAAGAAATTGGTACCAAATCTAACCCATTGTTATATATAACAAAAAATTTTAATTTAATAACTAAATTCAAGCAACTCAAATAGAACATATTTTTTTATTTATGTAGCTAATAGATAAATAATAATATAACTTTTAGTATAAATGCTTTATCAAAAAGAGCAATTTTAAAAGATTAATCAGTAAATTGAAAATTTAAAAAAGTTCTAAATTAAAAAAATTCTAGAAGTTTAGGCACTAATTAATTTATTATATCTATATATAATAGAAATTGTGGCAATGGGAATATTTTAACATTGAATTATAAAAAATAAATAATATGGTAAGCATATTTTTCTCTTTAATTATGTACTTTATTTGTTTGTTGCAGTTGAACCCATAAATATATTAGGCTCGTTGCATTAAAATTATGTAACTAAAAATAATTTGGTTATGATATAAATTAAATTATATATATTTAACAATTTACATGTTAAAAAAGAATTTAACTTTATAATTATTTAAACATTTTACAAAAGGTATGGCAATTTATGAAGATGTATTTGTCCAAAAAAACTTATTTATAGAAATGTAACCCAAATTACATTCTTAATTCGTGTAATTAACCAAGAGTTAATACATATTCAAAAACATTTAATTATTAGTTAAATTCATGAATCCCATCTTTTAAAGTTTTCACAAAAATTCAAATATTTTAAAAATATTTAATCGACCTTAACGTTAATAATTATTTACATATAACAATATCATAAATCAAGAATACCCAATAGGAATATGCGCTTATGCGTAGAATCTAAAAAAGTCTAATAATACGCAGTCTTATTTTTAGCTAACTGAGAAACTATTTTCAAAATATATAATAATATCATAATTAATATAATTATACGATAAGAATAAGAGTTTATTAATTGACATGTTAAAATTTATAATTAAAATTCATATAAATAAAAATTCATTCGTAAAAATATGGAGAAATAATTTATATATCTGGTTTTTATTATTTATACAAACATAGTAATTCTATTTAAGAATCAAATATTCTATTTTGGTCATATTTCATTAAATCTCATCTCTATATATATAGAAAAATTGAATAGAACCTGTTTGAAACATGTAATTGATGTGTCCCATTTCAGCTACGTGCCTAACTGTCTGTCTAAAAACAGAACCTGAAAGCCTTCTTTTTCCTATTCCAGTTCCAGGCCGCTTAAAGTTAAAAGTGTCTTAATTGCTTATTGACCTGTGGTTTATGCAGCTGCTTCTGTAAAAGTGCTTAATTGCCAATTTCACAATACTGGGGTCTTAATTGCTTATTGAAGTAAAAGTGAAGTGATTTTGTATTTCTTTTAAGAGCACAATAAGCAATATGGGACTTGAAGTCAATGCCGACAGAAATCCATTGCATCGAAAGAGCCCAAAAGTATGTTGTCTTTTTACGCATCTGGTGTGCGGTGTTTCCCACTACCAAGTGCCGCCCTTTAGCTAATGGTTCTTTATTTCTCGCTTCTTTTCACAAAAGTCTACCGTCTCTCCAACTATCCATGAAATTGAAAAGATTTTTTCGTTATCAAATAAAATAATATTATTTTATTTAAAATAATTTCTCTCAATTTATTTTTGAGTCGGCAACAACAGCTTCTTCTATTGTTTATGCAGCTGGTTCAGGAATCAGGAGCAATGTTATGAATACCGTATCGGGCTCGGTACCGAATTGGGCTCTAGAATGAAACTGTACTGGTATCGGTCGGTACCGGGTACCGTTTCGAAATTTTTTTTAATTTATAAAATAGTCCCTAAACTTTTTAAAAATTACAAAATAGTCCATATTGATATATTATACAACTGTACTGTAT
>JAOTIZ010017780.1:0-10467 GCA_027123425.1 Erythroxylum panamense | reverse complement strand
CCTATGCTGCAATCCTTGGTATAAATTAATTTTGACCGGTTTCCAAGGATCGATCTTTGGATCGAACGATGAGCCGCGATCACCTTACTTCAGAACCCACCAAGCAAGCCTTCATTAAAGGAAAGCCTGAATGCATTTATTTAGGTTAATAAGAGGTTCGAATCTTTGGAGGAATCTATAAAGAGGATTGAAATGTAAGAAGGGCAACTCACTGCACAAATGCAGAACAATCAAAAAGAGAAGTTACCCAGTCAACCTGAGCAAGCCCAAGCAGTCACTATTTTGAGGAGTGGTAAGATAGTTGATAATTATATTGAGATCCATTTTAATCTATTTGGTGCAAGTAAGAAAAAGGAGGAGAGCATCACCAATAAAAAAGGTTAGCATAATGAATAAAGAAATAGGCACGACAAACATTCAAGTCACATTTAGAAAGGTAAAAAACTGGGGCATACAATCAACTGTAATGAAGAACCAAGACTGCATAAGAAGACTAATCTTTATAGGCTACTGATCCCACATCTAAGCTACGTTAAAGATTCGAAACAAGATAAGCAATTTTCTGATCTATATAATATGTTTTCTAAAGTTAATATTAAGCTGCCTTTATTAAGTGTGATTAGGAACATTTTAGCTTATGTGAAGTTCTTCAAGGAGCTAAGCATTGAAAAATGGAAGTTTGAGCTAAATGAGAAGGTGATAATTTTAGAAGATGCAAGGGTAGTGCTTCAATAACAATTAACCACCAAATTGAAGGACCCAGGGAGTTTTCTTTTGCAAATATCAATAGTTAATGGTGATGAGGTTAACGATATGCTTGACCTTGAGGCGAGTATAAACCCTATGCCTTAATCTATTTATGAGAAATTAGATCTAAGACAGTTAAGACCTACAAACATGTGCTTGCAATTAGTTGACAGGTTAATCCGTTATCTGAAAGGAATAATAGAGGATGTGTTAGTGAAGGTTAGAGGATTGATTGTTCCTATAGATTTTTTTTCAAGATATGAGGAAGGTTAAAGAGCAAAGGAAGGAGCATACCATACACTTAGGGAGGCCTTTCATGGCCACTACCAATACCTTGATTGATATAAAGAACAGGAAATTAAGCATGACTGTTTTGGGAGAAACAGTAGAATTTTCAATGTTTAATGTTGACACTATTTCTACTACTACTATTTTTGAAGACTGTTCTTTTATTGATCGAGTTAATGCTACAAATTTTGATTTTGCCTTGTAGGAAGAAGCTAGACTTGGTGAACGAAATTGATAAGTGTTGCCAATTTTTGGTCGATGCAACTAAAAGAGAGGTTGGGAAATTCTTGAAGGAAAACCTTAATGAAGAGAAGAAAACAGTGGAATCGGTCACTTTGAGTGATCCACTTTGAGCATAATGGTTGAGGCATCTAGCTACGAGACATTAAAGAAGAGTTAAATGAGAGGCAACCCATACACTTTATTTTTCTTCAATTAATTTTTTGTTATTTCTTTTTAATGAAAATCAACTTAATCTATTTTCTTTATGTGCATAGGCCCATTTTTCAATCTCTTTTATTTTTCTTCCTCACAATTGTTCACTGCTCCTTAATGTAGTACGCCATGCTTATTGTTATGGTTGGACCCCTCTTGTACCTTTTTGTATCACATTGGGGACAATGTGATGTTTAAGTGTGGGGGAGTATTTGTTAAAAAAAATATTTATTATTTACATGTTGTGTGTTTGTTTTCCCATTTAATAGTTAGAGATACTTGGTCATGACATAAACTCGATCAGAATCAGAAATGCATAATATAAGCGAATGAGTATACTAGTATGCTTAGACCGATTAACTTGAATTTTGGTTAAAAGGACATTAACTTGTTGTGATAGATGAATGACACTTTTCATTTGGTAAGAATCTGAGCCTTTTTGAACTATTAAACACTAAACAAAAGTATTCTTTGATGAGAGTGTTCTTTCATGATTAAGGGACTCTAGAACTTGCTTGTAAATACTAGTTGAGATCACATAATATTATGCAAATTTTGAAATGATGAAGGCAATTAGGATTTACCACTTTTGCTTAAAAAACAACCATGATGTAACCTTTAGTGAACCCCTTTAACCTTAACATGAAACTTTTTATTTCTTTAAACCTAAAAAAAAGATCCTTGACCTTAATTATTTATCCTCTTCGTTGTACCTACCATAAGGTAAGTTGAGCATTTGAATGTGTATGATTAGGTTTAGGGAATAATTGTTTAAATAAGTGTAGGGGAATGATAGGATATAGTTGGTTTTTGAGTTAGGAATGATTATGGTTGTAATAACTTATATCTCTCATCTACATTTTACCTCTTCTAAACTTGATCTTGTTCTAAATAAAAAATAAAAAAAGAAAGAAGAAAAAAGGAAAAAAGAAAGAGAAAAAGAAAAAAAGAGAAATAGAAAAGGAAAAGGAAGGAAAAGAAGATATGTAACATGCTATTCCCGTACTAAGGGTTAGAACCCTAGATTTCTGTAATTGAAAAATAGCAATGAGAGATTAGAAAAATGCATTACATGCTCATGCATAATATTAGCATACATACATGTGAATTTGATTATTGCACACATTATAATGAATTTTTCATGCACTCATTTGACATTTTTCAGGTATAAATGACTATTTTATGATTAAGATGTGAATTATGAATTATGTGTGTTAAAAATTGAGTTCGAGTGTAAAATTAGTGAACTAGAATTTTTAATGAAATATGAGATTTTTTTGAAAATTAAGGCTATTTTTGGATCAGGAAAAATGCCAAATAGTAGAACAATTGATAAATGGCAGTAGAAATAAGAGTCAAATGGTAGTAAAATTTTTTATAAATGACATTGGGATTTAATGACAAGTTTCATTAAAAATTGGGAGAAAATTGGAGACAAATGGACTAGTTTTTAAAAGAACCAATTAGAGACCATAATAAAATGACAAGTGTCACAACACTTGCCACTCACCACTCACGTTTTTATTTACCAAAATTAAAGACCATCTCATGGTCTTTCACTTGTCATATAAGATACGTGCTTCTTTTCTTTATCTTCTTCATTTTCTTTACCTTCCTCTCCTTCTCACGACTCTCCATTCTCTAAGCATCAAAGTGAACCTTACTTTCTTCCATCACTAGCCACTTAAATACCTTGCTATTTCCATCTTATTACTAAAAGACCTAACCCTTCTACCTTAAATGATGGTGATAATCGTGTGGTGTGGGAGGTTAGCGTTTCCTGGAGACTCTTGAAAAAGCTTTAAGTAAATTACGTTAAACTTTGTTCTTCATGGGTTGTCTAAATAGAAGCACATATGATGATAGTTGGTGATAAAATGATCATGAAGAAATGAATGTGTTTATATCTTGTTTTTCTATGATTTATGAACAATAACATGTGATTTGGTATTGAGATGATTTAGAGTTAGAATGAATCCAAAAATGATGTAGAAAGAAGTGCAAAAAAGTTGAGTTGTGAATGGATATTTTCGTGTTATGTTTTTTATGTATAAAAATGTGGATCTCTGGTTGTTTTAGAATTGGATTGGATTGAGTATTGAAGTTAAAGAAAAGATAAGTGTAGTGACTTGAAAAAAGAACTAGGATGGAAGTTTAGAGATAAAGTGGTAATGGTGTTTAAAGTGTGCTGGAATATGTTAGCTATAACATTTTGATTAGATATGCATCGGTATTTTAGCCATGAATTGAGCGTTAGATATCCAAATGGGATGATTTTTAATTTGGATTATATTACAGACATATGGCTACATTTTCATGCAGACATCGAATTCAAATTATGTCTTTGAAAGTTTCAAGATTTGACTTGAAGTTAAGTACTAGGTATAGTAAATTAATTGATGAATAGATATGTTTGAGTTCTATTTTGAGAGTATGAAAACCATAAGTGATGATTTGTTTTTTAGATGTTATAAGTTTTAAATTAAGGGTATAATGAAATTAAAAGTTATGTTAACCAAGATGTTAAGTTATGTTCTTCAAATAAGATGAATTAAGGTGATAGTTAGAAGTAAAATGAAGGTGGAAATGAAGATGAATATATGCAGAAAGTTGATGATGAATGTATATATTTATATGTTCTATTTTTAGTGTTCATGATCAACCGTAGACTATAATTTGTTAATAGATGATATTGAGTTAAATTGGAGTTAATAATGATGGGAAAATTATTAGTATTAACCTAGAAAAGGTAGACCAACCATAAGGTGTTGAATGTAGTAAGTAAAGAGTTAGAAATCTAGAAAATAAGGATGCAATTGTATAGGTGTTGGGGAAAGACGCATAATTTTTTTCTATAGAACTTAGATTGAATTCATTTATTTATTTGAGTTCTACAACTTCTGTGAAGACCACAAAGAGAGATTTTGCTGTTTAAATAATCAAAATTTAACATTTCTATAAGTGAACCGTGAAGGTCTGTCAGTGGACATTCACTAGCCATTTGGACTTAATTTAAGCTTTTTAATGAGGCTTGAATTGAACATAGAATGATGCTTGGATTAAGTGACTAATGTGTGATATGTGTGAAGTGATAATTAGGGTTATAACTTAGTGAATGAATCGATGATATCAAAATACCAAAGGTATGAGTATAATGTGAATAAAGATGTTCATATGATTGTAGTTATGATTTAAAGGCGTTGAGTAATATGTATTAATTAAATATGAATGAAAATTGGATATTATAAGAGCTTATAATGTTAGAAAAGAAATGACGAGAAATTAAGTTACGATATTAGAATAACCAAGTGTTCTTGAGGTGTAAGCCTAAGAATTACCTAGACATATACAAGGATAAGGATTGAATGGTGAACTTATATTGATCATGTACAAATGAAGTGTAAACCTAAGTTCAATCAGACTTATATGAATTATGAAATGAGAATGAACATAAGATGTGAATTTAGGTAATATACCTGGGATTGTCATTGAACATGCATTATACACAACACATATATTTATGTATGTTATTGAGTATTCATAAGATTGTGCGATTAATAATGTGTGTGTGCAGTATGTGTATTGCATAATGTTGATGAATATGATAAAACGTCCACATCTAGACGTTTCTGGATCATGGAAGAAAATGCTAATCTGGAGCATACTGTGAGTCAACCTAGATGGTCTTACTTTAAATTATTATTCTGTTTAAATTCTGTATTGAATGAGTATGTGAATGGATTGTATTGATTCCTGACATTGAATGTCTGAGGAGTTTGATGCATGAATAACATTGAAAGTGCTTATTAAATTTCAATTGGACTAACTATATGTTTTCTCAACTTTAATGTTGAATGTCAGACTAAGGTCAAATGATAAATGTGCATGAGATAGTGATACTGAATATGAACGTGCAACATTAAGCACATTTGATTGTCTGAATACGTGTGATGCAATTCATACATGAATGCATGAATAGTTAAAGGTTGTTGTAACTAGAGTAGCCACCGAAAAAAGAGCTTAAAGCCCATAAAGTGAAAAGGAGCCTAAAGCTTAGAAAGTGATTAAGAGCCAAAGGCTCACTATGTATAATGAGCCTAGTATCCCCAACGTATACGGGATAGTTATCAATGAGCCTAGTATCCATAATGAATTCAGGATAGTTATAAGCACTTATTCACAACAATAATAACTAAATGTGAGTCTTATGTGCATTACATATATAAGTATTATGTATGATTTGAATGATCAAAACGAACTGATTGAATGCTTTGAATGTGAAATGTGAAATTTATGAACAAAAGGGTTATGTGATGCTACATGATGATAAATGAAATGATGTGAAATAAGTGATTGTATGTATTGATGTGTTATATGATTAAGTGAGCCATCAACCTAAAATTTGCAATATTTTTCATATATAAAGACGATTTCTAGTTAAACAAATTGGAATCTAGCCATTGCATTCGAGTAAACGATAGAGGTTAGGATTAGTTCGCATCTGCGTTTGTATTTCTTTAATTTTATTTCAAATTGTGTATTTCACAATTGTTGTACTTAAGATCAGTTTCACATGAAAATATTAGTAAAGCCTAAATTGAGGATTCAGAATTTATAAATCTTACTGAGGAATTGAAAATGAATCCAAATTTTGAGTTTGAATAGGAAAATTGTTGTTTTGTGATTATGACGCGGAACCCCTAGAATCAACTCGATTAGGAACCCCTTGATCAATCGGATCAAAACCCTAACCCAAGCATTCAAAGTTGTTGGAAGATCCTTCGACACCTTGACCCAAGATGAACAATGAAATCAGAAACCAAAACGCACAAAGATATCAAAAGAATGCCACAAGGAATCCGACTAATCACTTGATAAGTTCATAAAATCGGTTTGTAGAGAATTCATGATTGAATCCCTCACAAAGTGAGCTATAACTATTCTCAATGTAGTCTGAATAGGAAGTGCAGAAAACGACCCTTTTAAGTCTCAAAAAGTGGGCCTAAAAATGAAAAGCCTAACTAGGAAAAATGAAAAGTCAATTAGGAATTCGTAACAATTTTCTAACAGAATATCCTTAAGTAAATAGAGCATACCATGGGCTACGAACCTCGAAATAAGGTGAATCTTATACCATTAGAAAGCTAAGACAACAATCTACAATTTCATGTTGGTCAATTAGACTGACTCGGCTTGAATCAATGTCAGAATTTTGGCCCAAATCAGAACACGTGAATAGCATTACTGCCTTGATGTTCTTATTTGTAACTTGATATCCAAAGGTCTTTTCTTCATCAACCATGGTACATATAAGCCACCAAAAGCTTCTTGAAGCCTCTTAGAATTAGCACGAGTAACCAGTCCTTCTGGTATGGTCAATGGGTCATCCGATAGTTGACTTTTCTTTTGACTCTCTCCTAATCTCACATCAGATTGTAATAAGAAGTATGTGTACCTGATAAAGATCATTGAGCAAAGAGATTATTAGAGAAAGCAAAAATAACTACCTATGCTATACATCCTAGTAGGAATATGCCAAAATGGTATTTAACAACTTAGGATATAGAACCATATGACTGCATGTATGAGTTGCCAATAGTCTTAACTATTGGAGATATGCTTAAAGCTTATCTTTTGAAGTTCATAGGAACATGAGATTAATGTACAACTTTGATTGAATTTATACTTGACAGTGATTATCACAGTGATATCATTAGAATACCATATGAGGCGTTATATGATAAAAGAATCGTTCGCCTTTATATTAGGATGAATAAGGCCTAAAATAGTTGAAGGACAGAATTGATTGGAGATGTTGTTGATAAGTAAAATTGATATGTGTTAGAAGTTAAGTGATTCAATAAAGATAAATGATTTAGGTGGATCAACATTGAAGATATAGAATATAGTGACATAGATATAAGAATTAAATGTGTTAACACTAAAGAGATGTGAAATATCAAGCGAAAGATGAATTGTTCTGAGAGTATCACCTTGGCAAGGTTTACTCAGGTTAGGAAAAAGGGAGCTTAGCCTGACATAAATTGGTCCATATGAAATTACTATAAGGATAGGAACATTGACTTATGAGTTAGTATTACCAATAAAAGATGTTTCAGATTCTCACGGTGTTACATGGATATGTTTAGGAAATATTGTTATGATCCGATATATGTGTTATTGATATCAGAAGTAAAATTGTGAGTAATATTAAATGTTGAGGAAATAATTAAAATGTTGTGTTATTTGAATAAATAGTTGAAAGGTTGATTGATTCCATTGACTATAGTCAATTTGAAGAAATTATTTAAGTGATGAAGTTAAATGGGAAATAGAGGAGCACATGAGGAAACAACACCCCTACCTTTTTGATCATTTAGAAAAGAACTTCGAGGACGAAATTTATTAAAGAGGAGAATTGTAACATCCCATTCCCATACTAAGGGTTAGAACCCTAGATTTTATTGGGGTTACGTAAATATAGTGCCCTAGAAAGCAACTGTATTTACATATTACTTAATTTTCTTCTAGTTATTTTTGTAATGAAAATATTTATTATTAATAAAACAAAAGAGTATGGTTTTATTTGTATGAGTATTATATGACTAGTCATAAGGTACTAAGATTCTTTTGTAACTAATATACATAGACATAGAGATGTATGGGAAACATGTATATTATTAGAATCTAAATTACTGATTCACAATTGAATAATCAAGTTAGTTGCTTGATTATGGCTTAGAATGTAGTGTTGTGATTTATCTCCGTATAAGCAAAGGAGTTTACTTCAAGGGAATGATGAGTTTCATATCATGATAGTAGTTGACTATCGATAATGGCACTATTAAATGAACATGGAATCATCTATATTTTTAAAGAATAAAGTAGGTCGTTTCTTTAATCTTAAAACATACACTTTTCTATTCTTTTATTACGAACCACAATCTTGATAAGTGGTGAACTCATATGTGTTTCACTGTAATTCTTGATATGTTCAGAATGGATTTTTACAGAGTATCAATTTAGTATTGTTGGCCCCTAAATTTTTTTATGAATAACTATGATTTACATTAATTATGAGATCTTTATGAAATTTTTTGGAGTTAATTATTATGTTGAGGTTAGAAATATTATATGATATAGGTAGATTGGATTAAAGTGTTAAGGTTATAAGAATATTCAAGGATGTTTTTGGCAAGACACTTAAGGTTAAAAGAACCTAAGCTTATAAGGAAGGGCAAGGTGGACTTTTCCCAATCATTAAAAGTAAAAGGGAGGAAAGAAGTGTTCTTTTCTTCTGAAAGAAGGGAAGAACGAAAATAGAGAGAACAAGAGAAATAACAAATCAAAGATAGAAAGAAGAGAGAATTTCAGTGGTTGAGAGAAAAGAAGAGAGTTGAGCTAGGGTTTCTTCAATTCTTAGCTCTTAAGAGAGATTTTGAAGTGGTTCAAGAACAGAAAAAGATAAAGGAAGAGAAGAGCTTCCATTTAAGCCAAAGATCTCTTTATTTGGTGAAGAATCAAGGTAAGATCTTTTTAAATCTTTTGGATTTTTAGAAGGACTTTAGTTCATGGAGTTTAGAAAATGCATTAAGTATTCTAGCACCAATTTTAGTGATTGTGCTTTGTGGGATTTCCAATTGAAAACCTTATTGAGTGAGATTTTTGTTATTGTAGAAAGAACTTAAGAAAGGTAAGAGAAGCAAGAGTAAAGACATTTTGAGCGAGTTTTTAAGCAAGGAAACCAAGGTGGTTCATGTTTATAATAGAGTAAATAAGCCACAAATGTTTTTATTTGAATCAAAGAAGTTAATGATTTCAATTGCATCATAAGTGTTGCATTTATTGCTTTTGAATGATTTGAGAAATTGCAATATGTTGTTATATGAATTGCATGATGATTTATGAAACGAATTTGAAAGTGATTTTTTAAAAAAGATAACATGTTTATGAAATCATGTATTTGAAATATCTCATGTTTATGAAAAAAATCAAGTTTCAGAAAAGTGCCAATTTGGGCAATATGTTTCCAAGATGTGAAATACATGTTAAGTGGGTTCGGTTTGATCCATTCTGTTGTCAAGTACACTTCAACTAAAGGCTTCTCCTGCCTACCCGCTAGTGGTATGGAGCTCCTTTATAGACTCCCTTAAGTTCACGGCTACATAAGACCATTATGTAGGATTTCGTTAATACGTTCCGTTCACAGCTACACAGGACCCTTTTGGGAAATGTGTAGTATGTTTTGTTTATGGACCCCTTAAACTATTCTGATGTGCTTATGTGCTTATGAACTGTGAACAAGTTTGATGTATTCATGTTTTATACTTTGTGAATTTGACTACACGACGAAAATTTGAGATACAAGTGTTTTATGAACTCAATGAAAATTTTCTACGACAAATAAAATGTTTTATAAGGATTTGCTTATTTTTCCATTATATTCTGTTACTCATGAGCTTTTAAGCTCACCCCCTTTTCATCCCATCTTCAGGTGATAGCTAAGAGATCAAGTGATCAAGAGCCTAAAGGAATTTCTCCAAATTTGCTTATTTTGTATTTTGAGTTGGTTTTGGGAAAGCGCAATGTTTTAGTTGCATACCAAGTTTAGTTGTTTAAGAATCTTTGTAATTTGAGACTTTCAGATGATGATGTATTGAGGCTTGACATGCTATTAAAGATTTGTAAAACTTTATTCTTTTGATGTTAAGGAAATATGAAATGTGTATGCATGAAATTGAGATGATTATCAACTTGAGCAGATGGTTTTTGAACATAAATTGTGGATATGTATATATATATATACATAAGTGAGATGTTATGGAAAAGAAAGATAGGAATTATAACTAATCAGATGTAGCTGAATGTAATGAGATAGATGATTTAAGATTTGAGAGTTTAATGAAGTCAATTTGGTAGCTGAATTGTAACATCCCGTTACCGATGTGAGGGCATATCGGTAATTTGGATGGCTTGAGCAGTGAGTGCATTCATGAC
>JAOTIZ010017682.1:0-10472 GCA_027123425.1 Erythroxylum panamense | reverse complement strand
GTTGATTTGTGTACTGTGTATGGCCTTGAAATAGTGTGTATGAGTATTATTAATTGTTGAGTTGCTGATGAGGTTGCTTTGGGAGAGCTTGCTGGAAATTTGCAAAGGTTTGTGAACTGTTGAAGATTTGCAAATTCTGGGTATGTTGTGTTTCTGAAATTTCTGGGTTGATATAGGTCATCTGGGATTGTTATGACTCCTTGATGGTGTTAGGCGAGCTGTAGAGCTCTTCCAGGATGTTCTATGAATTAATTTTGGTGTGTTGATTGGTAGGTGTGAGTCGTTGGAGTTAAATGGAGGTGCTGTCTAAATGGCAGATTGTTAGGCAGGGCTTTGAGTCCACTTTTGACCCTCATAGAGTTGGAATATAGGTCGGTAATCTTCATGAGAGTTGTAGATAATTCTTTTACCTTTCCATAGACACTAAGTTTGCTAAATTTGGAGTTCTGGGTCAAAAGTTATGGAGGTCGCAAGTTCTGGTGCTGTTAGGGTGAGCTAGTCGATCGGCCTTAATGTAAATTTTTGATTCCCTTAGAGTCCGAGCTTGCTTATGAGTCCTTCTTGAAAAATATATATTTTTCTTCTAGCTTTCCAATGCTTTCGACTGTTTCTGATTTGGAGCTCGGAGTCAAAAGTTATTAAGGTTAGAAGTCTGATAGGTCGGATCGCTGGGCAGGTCGCTCGGCACGCGGCCGAGCACCCAGCGCTTGGCACGCTGCCGAGCGCCCCAGCGCTCGCCCTTGGGCGAGCTAGCGCGTTGGGGGTCTGTTTTGGCCGACCGACCCCTCTCCCTTCTTTTGGCCATAACTTTTTGTGTGGACCTCCGATTGACCCCATTTTTGAAGCGATGGTTTTTTAAGAGATTTTTCTAATTTTATACAAATGATTTATCAGTTTTTATTTTAAATTTAAAAAGGTGGTTTGAAACAAAGTGTGGAGGTTGGCTGATCAAGACTGAACATACTTTACAAATTTTGAGATATCTTGAGTTATAGATCTCCGATCGAAGCGATTCTTATTTTAAATTAAACTAGAGACATAAACCTACAAGTTTTATGAAGGAACCAATCAACAATTCAGCTTCTAAAGTTTTCAAATTTTGACATGAAGTCGGTAGAGGGTCAGTTTTTACTGTTTTCTTTAAGATAGCATTTTTGCCATAACTTGTTCATTTCTAATCCAAATTGAGCGTTTCCAGTGGCGTTGGAACCGTGAGAGCGTAAGGAACATATTTTTCTTAAAAAGCCTATCCAACTTTTCTATTGCAAGTTTCCCCTATTGTGGTGAGTCATGGGTCTTCTATGCTTATGTGTGCTTGTGTGGTCCGAATGTTGGGCCTCGGCGACGGGGTCCAACAGAAATTGTGTTAGACTAATATTATACTCTACTCAATAATTTATATCTTCATTTGCACTTCCATAATAAGCTCTTCATTTTTAGTGAAACTTCAAATAATTTATTCCTTTATCCATGCAATCTACTACAAGCAATATGGATGTATTTTTGCTTCTTCATATCATAATTAGTCTTGTTTAAAAGTTTAAAGAATCTTAACGAGAAAACCCCAATTTATAGAATCCCGTAACCTAAAATAACCGTTATAATGACTATATTCGATGTACTAGTTGATTAGTTCAATATACTGGTCGATCAATATGTATTAAAGGCTCCAGATTCACAAGTCGTTGGAATATTTATTGACCAATACATTAACCAATGTTGCTATAAACTCTCGGTACATCAAATTTAACAATTGCAACCTATATTGATTCACCACTAGCAAATAAAGGTTGACTAATGACAAAAAATTATGATTTTAACAATTTCAAAAGCTCAAAATTAATTTATTTAATCTAAATATGATTTAAACACATCCTAAAATGTTCCCTAATGTTTATTTGAAAGATTAAGAGGATTTTACATTAAAATTAAAAGCTTCAATGCCTCTTAATGAATATAAAGTCTTATGCAATGCAAAAAAAAATCCATAGTGAGTCTCTTAGATTGTCAAAGATGATGAAATTAAGCTTATAATAAGTAATACATGAACTAATCTTGATGTGTATTGATCTATTACTTGACTTGATCATGATCTTGAAGATTACAAAACATATTTTTATTTTCATATTCCTTCTCATAAACAACACTAAAAGAACTCGTCATTAGTATTTATATTTTTTTTCTTATTGAAATTTTGATTAGAACCTCCATTAATTCAACACACATGTTGATTGATTCCATTATAATAGAGCTATTAATATAAACAAAAGTAAATTCATTAGTAGCAATATATTTTGTTATCTTCAAAACCATGGAGTTAAGACCTCATTTAGTCGACAATAAGTTTTAATAATTGAAGAAAAAAAAGAAATATCCAATATGAGCACAAACAAACAAACAATTACTATAAGGAGTTGTCAAAAAGGTAATGAAGTTCTTATCTTTCACACCAAGTTATCCATGTGCTTACAACTTATAATTAATATAATCTACGAGACTAACTGGTTAATTAAGCCAACTATCCTCTTTTATATGACACGAGGTTGTTAATTAGTAGGCTAAAGGTCCTAACATATATCTCATGAATTAATATCGCTTTATAAACATACTGTCCTACTAAGATGTTCCATAATACATTAAGAATTGCTATTTCAAGAATAATTTCCTAAGTCAATTTGATGTAGAAGAAATAAACAAATAAGGTTCCAAGGTATTACTCTCATTTGTAACACTAGATGAAGGAAAAAGAAGAGCCATTTAAACTAAAAATTCATGTATGAATTATATCTCAAATCAAGTCTTAACTCTAGCCTCTTGTATAATAATGCTCCATACTTGACTCTCTTTTCATTATTCCATTATTAAGCTTATATTTGTCTATTGTTTTTTTTTTGACATTTATATTTGTCTATTGTTTGTTTGGTTATAAGAGATAAGATTTGTGGAGTTAATTTTGATAGTGCCCGAAATTGACTCTAATTTCCTTTTTATTTTAAAATTTGGAAAATAACATTATCTTTTCCTAAAAACTTTTGGCTTGAAGCCGGAGAATTTTTTTAAAAAAACTACTTGAGTCCAGTTCAAAGTTCTATCAAACTGGGCATGACTTGCTGACTTTGAACTAAACTGGGTCAGACCAGGACTTAATTGCCAAGCTTAGTTAATCTTTACAATTTTAGTATCTATATATTTACATGGCCTCTAAATCAAAAAGTATATACCATATTAGTGAAATGATTATTAAAACTTGAAGATGTAGCACTTAACTAGTATTACAAAGAAGTCACACGTTTATATCAAGAAAATTATCTATTTGCAACAAGGTTTGACCGTTTGAGAGACACTTTAATATTAAATTAGTAAGTAATTAACATCTTATGGTGGGGATTTAGGAGAAAATATGTAGAATTTTTTAATTGAAACGACTGTTAAGTTTGAGAATAGAAATAAACAAAATTAATAAAATAAGAGATTAATTTATGGTAATTATGTGAAATTATTTCCTTTCAAGTCATAATAATGAAAAATTAAAAAAAAACCAAAAGAAAAATCTGACACAAAATTATAAAACACACACTAAAAAAAAAACAAAGACAAAAATAGTAAAGAACCATCAATTGAAGGTCTATATTTCAACTAGTAAAACTTTCATATACAACAAATGAGACAGTAAAAGAGTCACTAGCAATAAAGTCAAAAGCAGCAAGGAAAGTGGGAAAAGGGAGCGAATTATCATCATTATCACACCCAGTTTGAAGTCTCACAATAAAACAAAATTTGAGGGGGTCTGATAGTACGCAGCCTTACTCCTGTATAATAGAGATGTTGTATAACTATATAAATAATAGGTAGAACTCAAGCCAATTTTTGAAAGATAAAGGCAAAACTATTACAAGACGAGTTAGGGTCATTTGTTGCCATTTAAAAAGATAATCCAAAATTTTGTAGTTAGATATGTATTCTTAATTTATTTTTTAATAATCACTATAAAAAATTACCATTTACAAGAGAACCCAACATGCCCTTAGTTAATGGTATTCACATGTAGCAAAATTAGTTCACTTCACCGAACAAACTATCAAGGCTAGGCCCATTCCAAACAGGATCAGGTTAACATAACAGAACTGAAGTGTGGTTGTACCGTCCTTCCAACTTTACATGATTGAGCATTTACACTTGTACACTAAAACATTCTCTGGTTCTTTAAGATGGTCTGAAATCCATGTGCAAGTGCACAGGATTGCTTCCAAGATGAATGATTTTTCCTTTGATAAGTGAGTTTTGAAAATTCAATCTCAAATCATTTGCCGGGAGCTGTTTGGTTCTCTTGTCAAAGGCTGTTGGTCCAAGCAATCATTTCCAATATCTGCATTCAAGGACGGTTAAGTTTTATCTCTTGGTCTCAAATAGCAGTAGCAAGTGGTCTTCTTTTACTCAAACATTTATGTGATTATGATTGAAGGATATGAAATTTTTTTTTTTTGAAAGGTGAAGGATATGAATTATTCGATGAGGCCAACCCATTATAATGAAAAGTCATACTTCTTGATGATGAAATGGCTTTTCCCCCCCAGTGGGATCTAATGTCAGCACAGTCAACCTCTTCATTACATCTTTAAATGCCCTTTACCATATTTTACCTAAACTTTGGTCCAGAAATCAAATGCTGCCCTGCATATAAGGATGATTAGGGAGGAGTGGGTCAGTGAGTAATAATATACAGATAGGTTAAGTCTTCAGTCCATTCATTGCTTCTGTTACAGAGCTCTCATGGGTCATAGCCTGTCCTACCTATTTACTTTGTACATGTACGTTCTTCCTTTCTCTCGTTTTGTAGCTTTTTGCCATCTTTTGTAAAGCAAAAACCTTTCTTTCGTTTTCCAAAGTGCTAGTATTTATCATTTTGCTACATCTTATTTGTAATAAAATGGTACTTTGAACTTCAGGGACATTGTGAGTTGATAAGGGGCTCTCTTGACTTAAGTGAGGTCACTAGTTCGAACCGTTCTCATGTATGTAGCTATTTAAAACTTGAGGTCAGAGTTTTGCCTCCTGCAAAAGACTTACCTGGTTCGAGCGGGGATTAGTCTGGGAATGAATGGCTTAAAGGTGACTTCCCATAATTGAAACCCTCCTAAGATACCTCGTGAGCAAAAAAAATAAAATAAAAATAAAATGATACTTTGCATAGATGAGTTCAAACATATGTCCTGCAGCTTTGGGACAGCAGAAAATGACTGCCATTATAAAAAGCTCAGTTTTTTTTATGAAGGATCCATAATACTTATAAAGCATAGGAGAAACTCTAACCTAGAATGGGACATGTATGGAGGAAGAACTTACCTTTGTGGTTTGGAGTTGGAGACTGCATATAGGACTACGTCTTAAAAGGACACAACTTGCACTAATTAATGATGTCTTTGCAAGATCTGGACTTGAGGATATATTCACCAAGATTTTGCTGCTTGGAAAAGATACTCGATAGCATAATCCAATCACGACCTCACTTTGAGTTGATAGGAAAATTTAACTAAATGAAAATCTGTCATATTCAGCTTGACAAAATTTGTCGGTTGGGCCACACCATGGATGCTTGTCATGTTAACTCAGAAGATTGGGAGTCACAGCAAGCCCTGGATCTGTTTAAAGACAGACAAACTAGCAAACATATTTGTAATGCACAGTTGCATGGGCAGATGAGAATTTGCCAATTTTATTTTTCAGACAGACAGCCTGTCTTGCTACTATCATGGTATGGCTAACCGTCACAAGTTCCAAGGACCTACAACGTTTTTACTCTTCTGTCCTTCCACTTTGCACCGCCTTGTATGCAGCTCTAAAGATGTGGTTGAAAAGTTGAAAGACCAATGCCTGGCCTCTCGGTCAGTCTACTTGCATAGAAAAGACTTCAACACTACTCAGTTTTTATCGAGACATCAGTCACTCTCTTACAACAACTGGCACCCACTTGTTACATGGGGAAGGAATTGGTTTTAATACTATAAGTTTCCTAGTTGATTTCTTGTTTTCAGAACTTCCCCTGTTAATTATACAGAAGTTGAGAGCATCAGATTGACACTTGCAATAGATTTTATGAGCAGACATTCACAAAATGAGAGCTCGAGAAAGTTTCCCATCTTCAAGGAAGAGCAACGCCATATGGGAGCAGTAATAGCATCAACGTGAGGTATCCCCTCATTCCACATGTTTAAGATTTTCAGTAAAGAATATAAAGATGCAGGATAAGACCTCGTGTAGTGTAGCTAGTCAATTCCATTTCTGCACTGAAGCATGTTTTGAACCGTCGTATATATCGGCGACATTATTTGTTTATGTTTAATGAGTAGCTTTTAACATTTCTAGAGGTTTGCCGTCTTTCATTCATACTGTTCGTCTGGATCCTTCAATGTTCAATCTACTTCAACTCTGTTCAAGGGCTAGTTCTCATTTCACTGGACTTCAAGTTCTCTAGCTAAATCTTTGTCTCTTGGGGGTGCTTTAGTTTGTAGAGAAGAAGAAACAGGTCTTTCCATGTGGTACTATAACTTATTTTTGGTGGCATATGTCATATGGAACTTTCTGGTTCTGGGTACTCATCAGTTACAATCTTCACAAAGGCAAGTGCTTCTTCAGTTAAGAAAGCATTTAGAATACCCTAATCAGCTACAGAGTTGGGATGATCGCGGCACAGACTTTTGCCGTTTATCATCATCCTCACAACTAAATGTGAGTTGCCAGGACAATTTTGTCACTGAACTCGTAATTATGGGAGAAAAGCCAGCCAAGCTCGACAATTTTGTTGGATTTGCAATTCCCAATCAAACATTATCAGAGAGTTTCTCTATGGATTCTTTTGTTGCTACTCTTGCACGGCTAACTAGCTTGAAAGTCCTCCGACTTGAGGCCCTCGGCATTTGGGGACCGTTGCCTGACAAAATTCATAGGTTGTCTTCACTTGAGCATTTGGATTTGAGTTCAAATTATCTATTTGGCTCAATCCCTCCCAAGATATCAACAATGACGAAGCTTCAAACTTTAATTCTAGATCACAATTACTTCAACGATACTGTTCCTCAGTGGTTTGATTCATTATCTAATTTGAAAATTCTAAGTTTGAAGAACAATCAGTTGAAAGGTTCATTTCCATCTTCAGTACAAAGGATTGCTACTCTTACTGATCTTGTGTTGTGTGGCAATAAGATATCAGGCAATGTGCCAAGTCTCAGTGCATTAAGCAGCCTAAAGGTGCTGGATTTAAGTGGGAACAACTTAGATTCTGACCTTCCTTCTATGCCAAAAGGATTGGCCATGGCCTTCCTTAGCAACAACTCTTTCTCAGGTGACATTCCCCATCAATATGGCCAGCTTGGTCAACTCCAACACCTAGATATGTCTTTCAATGGACTAACTGGAACTCCTCCTGCTACACTTTTTTCATTACCAAATATCAGTTACTTGAATTTAGCATCGAATATGTTGAGCGGCGTACTTCCAGTCCATCTGAGCTGTGGCAGCAAACTTCAGTTTGTTGACATATCTAATAACCGGTTAACTGGTGGCTTGCCTCATTGCTTAAGTTCACCATTGGATGAGAAAGTTGTAAAGATTGGCGGGAATTGCTTATCTGTTGATTTATCCCATCAACATGGGGACTCATTTTGTGTAGAAATTTCTGTGAAAAGGAAACAATCTGGAGGAAAAGCTGTAGGAATATTAGTTGGAATGATTGCTGGTATACTTGTTGCAGTGATGCTTCTGGCGTTTTGCCTTTTCATTCTGTGCAGAAGATTTTGCCCACGAGGGCTCTCAGAACAGCATCTACTGCAGAAGGGAGTGCAAGATCACTCAGCTGCAGGCTTCTCCTCTGAACTCCTCACTAATGCAAGTATGTCAAATACATAAACTAGATTTTTGGCAAATAAGCACAAATTTTGGGAGCTTGACTTTCAATAAGTCATTTTCTTGTACTAACTTCTCTTTTCACTTCAGGATTTGCTTCCCAAGCTGCAAAATTAGGTCCACAAGGTCTCCCACCTTGTCGGTCATTTACTCTAGAAGAGATAAAAGAAGCTACAAAGAACTTTGACAGCTCTACTGTGTTGGGGGAAGGTTCTAACGGGAAGGTATTATCTAGAACTTTCAAAATGTTAAACTACATGTTTTCCTGTAGAATACTTTGTAGAAACAACCTTAAACTACTGTTAATCAATGCACGCTGCAAGTTTAACTAGAGATTAAAACGAGAAGGTTATAGGGAAAGAAAACATCATGAAAAATTCTTTATCTGAGCATTCTAAATCACGCACTTATCAGAATTTACTCTTTGAAATAGAGTTCATAGTACTCTGCTTTTCGATCTGCAATTTTGTGGTTCATAGATGCCAGGAATGTTTTCGCTGACTGCTTATGTTTGGAAGTCAATTGCTTGCTGGAGGATCATGTTTTGTAACCTGCTGGTTAAAATGGATTAGTCTCATAAAAAACATAAAATTTGTTGCCAGTGAGTTGCTCGTGGTACATTTACCATTGTTTTGAGATAATTTTCCTTGGAAAACTCCCTAAATACCATTATTATGGTTTTCCGGTGTTGACATTTTCATGATAATGGGACTCAGAACTAGACTCTGTCTTGTTACTTACGACAGGACTAGTGTTCCTGCTAGAAAAGGTTTATTTTTTGCAGTCTGCAGATGTCTGATTATCATCAACTGGATCAATTATCCAGAATCGCAAAAATAAGGGTAGTGTCCTATTCCTCATGACAAATTTGGAAACCTTTTTCCTTTTTTCTGTTTTTCAGATTTACAAGGGAAGATTAGAGAATGGAACTCAAGTTACAATAAGGTGCCTCCCCTCATCAAAGAAATTTTCAATTAGGAATCTCAAACTCAGAATGGATTTGCTTGCGAAGCTGCGCCATCCACACTTGGTTTGCTTGTTGGGGCACTGCATTGATGGTGGACAAGATGATTACAGAGTAAACAAAGTCTTTCTCATATATGAGTATGTCTCAAATGGCAATTTTCATGCTCATATTTGCGGTAATCTTTCCAACAACCTTTGATCAACAAGCTTTTGCATCCAGTGAAACAACACTGAAGTTACTTTGAAATTTCTTCATTTTATTCTTCTATTAACTCATGGCATTCATGCTAAGTACAGCTATGTATGTGCAGGGGACAATACTGCAAGAGCGTTAAATTGGCCAGAGAGATTGGCAGCACTTACCAGTGTTGCCAAGGCTGTGCACTTTCTGCATACTGGAATAATTCCTGGTTTCTTTAACAATAGGTTGAAGACAAACAATATCTTGCTCAATGAGTATGGGATGGCAAAATTGAGCGATTATGGGCTGTCCATCATATCTGATGAAACAGGAAATTGTGGGGTAAGTCTCATTGTTTTATCGATCTATCAGTGACACTTTCAGGTCTGAAGTTGCTGATGAATTGGGTTATTTATATTCAGGAAGATGGGAGTGCGCTTAAATCACTGTAAGTGTCTCACCTTTCATTATGCAGTTGTTACTAACGCTTCAAGTTTGACATATTTAGTTGGCACACAAATAGCTTAATAATTTAACTCATGTTCAGGCAAATGAATGCGTTAGATGATGATGTTTATAGTTTTGGGTTCATTCTACTTGAATCAATTGCTGGTCCCATGATGGCTACTAAGAGAGACAAGCTTCTGCTCGATGAACTGGTATGTTTTGGAATCCTTAACTAGAGCAGATTATTTCAGACGGTTGCCTGAAAATTGCCACATTCAGCAGAAATAGTTACTCACCTTCTTAGCTATTATATCACCTGAAAACATAGGCTTAGAGGTTTGTAGGTGCTGATTTTGACATCTTATGAATTCTAATATCGAGATTTGTGATAATGCAGGCATCCTGCAACACTCCAGAAAGCCGTAGAAAATTGGTAGACCCTCTTGTGCTACAAACTAGCTCTCAGGATTCTGTATCAATTGTTATAACTATAGCAACGAAGTGTGTTTGCTCTGAGTCGTGGAATCGTCCATCATTCGAGGACATCCTCTGGAACTTGCAGTACGCAGCTCAGGTCCAGGGTACGACAGACGGTGAACAGGGGAATGATCAGTTTAGTCCATAGCTACTCTTAAATTGTCTGTAACCTGAAAAATATTTTTCACTTTTAGGTAGCTGATATTGCCTGTGTCTAAAGATAAAAATATTCATTTATCTCCACTTTTCAGCCTTCTAATGGAATTATAACATAACACAAAAGAAAGAAAGGCATTTTCTGCCCAGGTAGCGATTTCTAGGGTGAACTGTAATAAATCAAATTTGTGTTGTTGATTCATTTGCAGTTTTTCTATGTATGGCATTAAAGTTGCCACCTTTATTTATGCTACCATTAAGCTCGGATATGTTATGATAAAAATTGTCCCACATCGGTAATAAATGAAGCTGATGTGGGGTTTATAGACTTGTGAGCTCTCCCACC
>JAOTIZ010017605.1:0-10476 GCA_027123425.1 Erythroxylum panamense | reverse complement strand
GGCATTTAGAAGTGTATTTCTTTACCCTTGCAGATTTGGGTTAGGATAAAGGCAGCCGTTATGCTGCCGAAATTTCGATAAAATTAGGATAAAATGTAATTTGAGATTTGTATGGATTTGTATAAGATTTTGTATGATTGCTGAGTTTTGGGTTTAAGAATGATTTTCCTATGGGAAATTATATGGATGTGATTGATATAAGAATGAATGAAAAAGAAAGGAAAATGGAAAAGGAAAAAAACAAAATTTCATACCGGATTTTGGAACGTCTTAGAGTTTCCAACGCTCTTATGTTCACGCGATCGTTTTCTTTGACTATTGTTCTCGGATGTCGGATAGGTTTCAGTTTAATTGATTATTTCGTTTATCCCCGTCTTATGATTCGATTATATTGATTTCTGTCGATTTGGTATTCGATTCCGATTTGCATTTGCTTCAAGTATGTGCTTCGCTTTCGCTTCTTATATTTTGTTTCCGATTGGAAATTTCGATCCGAAATTTCCGTTTCCATCCGATTCCGTTTCCTTCGTTCGGTTGGGATCCGGTTCTCGGATCGGGTTCCAACATAATTGACAACGGAATTGTTTCCAACTTGTTAGCTCCTCGAACACCTTAACAGAATGGTGTAGCTGAGAGGAGAAATATGACTCTATTGGAAATGATAAGATCAATAATGCCCTATGCTAGCCTTCCAGAATCGTTCTCAGGATATGCCATACAAACGACAACCAATTTTTTTTTAACTTTGCTCTATCCAAATCAGTGCCTAAAACTCCTAAGGAGTTGTGGATTGGCCGAGGGCTTTTATTGCGAAACTTAAGGACTTGGGGTTACCTAGCCCATGTTCTAAGGCCTGAATCCACAAAGATGGAACCATCATAAGTATGTTTGTTTATAGAATATCTTACGGGTACTCAAGGGTACTATTTTTATAGTCCTCAGGATAGGAAGATATTTGTGTTGACAAACGCAACCTTCCTAGAGGAAGAATTTGTGAGAAATCACAAAGGAAAAAGTGAAGCAGTATTAAAGGAGTTAAATATTTCATCCAAACTAAGAGTTGATTTGGACATAGCAGAAGAAGATGTCGAAATGGATTCAAGAGTTGAATCAAAATAGTAGCCTGAACACCAAATAGTGTCTAGACATAGTGGGAGGGTTGTGAGACAACCAGAAAGGTATCTAGGTCTAGGAAAAAAGCATGATCGCCATCTTGGACTAAGAAGAAATGAATCTCATTACTTATACATAGGCTGCTAATGCTGTTGATGTAGAAAAATGGCTCAAGGAGATTGAATCAAAAATAGATTCCATATATGCCAATAAAGTCTGGATCCTTATATATCTACCACCAGATGTAAAAGCCATAGGATGTAAATGGATCTACAAAAGGAAAAAAGGATCAGATGGAAAGGTAGAGACCTTTAAAGCTAGATTGGAAACTAAAGGCTATATTCAAAAAGAGGGTATAGACTATGAGGAGACATTTTCTTTAGTTTCCATGCTTAAGTCCATTAGAATTCTTTTGGCCATAGTAGCCTATTTCAATTATGAAATACGACGAATAGATATCAAAACAGCATTTCTTAATGGGGATCTTGAGGAGACCATTTATATGGCCCAACCAAAAGGATTCATTGAGCCAAGAAATGACCATAAAGTATGCAAATTGCAGAGGTCCATTTATGGGCATAAACAAGCATCTATGTCTTGGAACATTAGGTTTGATAAGTCTATCAAAACTTAGGGGTTCATACAAATCCAAGATGAGCCTTGTGTCTATAAAATAATACAAGAAGGCAAGGTTACTTTCCTAATCCTATATGTTGATGACATTCTGCTCATTGGGAATGATGTAGGACTGTTATCTATACTTAAGGGATGGCTGAACAAACAGTTCTCAATGAAGGATTTAGGAGAGGCTAGCTTTGTTCTAGGGATTAAACTTATAAGGGATCGTAAGAACAAACCGATAGCCTTGTCTCAAATAACCCACATTGAGAACATGCTCAATAAGTTTTCCATGCAAGATTCTAAGAGGGGTTTCACACCTACTAGATATGGAATCAAACTTTCAAAGGAGCAAGCACCTAACACCCAAGAGGAGGTCGAATGCATGCATAACATTCCATATGCTTCGGTAGTTGGAAGTTTAATATGTGTTATGCTTTGTACTAGACTAGATATCTGTTACGTAGTGGGACTAGTAAATAGATTTCAGTCCAATCCAAGAATGGAGCATTGGACTGCGATGAACTACATACTAAAGTATCTTTGTAAGATGAAGAACTTAATGCTTGTTTACTCTGGAAGTAACCTTATTATGACAACATATACATATTTTGAGCATCAAGCAATCTTATGTTGCTGATTCGACTATGGAGGCTGAGTATGTTGCTACTTGTGAAGCAGCAAAAGAAGCAGTTTGGCTCCGTAAGTTCCTAAATGATTTAAAGGTGGTTCTTGAGGCAGAAAAGCCATTACATTTTATTGTGATAATAGTGGGGAAGTGGCTAATTCTAAAGAACCTCATAACCATAAAGCTGCCAAATACATTAAGAGAAAGTATCATCTTATAAGAGAGACAATACAATGTGGTGAGGTGAATGTGGTAAAGATTCCCATAGAGTAAAACCTTGCTGATCCATTTACGAAGATGTTGTCTCAAAAGAATTTTGAGGGTCACATAGCAGAGATGGGAATAAGGGATATGTAAAAATTGCTTTAGGGCAATTAGGAGATTGTTGGAGTTATGTAAATATAGTGCTTTAGAAAGCAAGCTTATTTACTTATAACTTAATTTTCTTCTTGTTACTTTTTTAATGAAAATATTTATTATTAATAAAACAAAAGAGTTTGGTTTTATTTGTATGAGCATTATATAAGTACCAAGATTATTTTGTAAGTAATATACATGCTGGACCCCGTTTCTGAAGCCCAACATTCGGAAAGTCATAATCGCATGGAGGGCTTACATTACCAAGACTGAATACTATACACGAATTCAACCCAAAATTGAAAGTCTTAAGGCCCAAATTGGAATTCAATTCCTTCGAATACTTTGCAGTTGTATGTCTCTAGTTTACCCCGAATCAAAAATCATCTTATTTGAATCTCTACAGATTAAGATATCATCCAAACACTGAAGCATGTCAGTGGGGTATCCATTTCAAGCTCTCTCCACCGATACCCTTACTTTGATTCAATCAATCATTTTTAATTTAATACCAAAAATCATAAATTCTTATGGAGAGATACAGAATTGTGTTAGGAATCCAATGCTTCAAAGATCAGGTCATTTGGAGGTCTAGAGAAGAAGTTAAGGCCAAAAGACTCCAACACATTTCTGCCCTTACTTGAAATGTACATGCTTCAGTATGACTATCATAACTTTTGCTATACATGTCTGATTGACTTCTTTTTTAAACCATTGAAAAAAGGACTTCGAGATCTACAACTTTCATGAATACCTTAAAGGTTGAATCTATCTTGTACCTTCTGTATCGCCTCATTTTCTATCATTTTCTTTCTTCCGTCTGCATTTCTATCATCTGCTTTCTTTCGTCTGCTTTTCTATCGTCTGCTTTCTTCCGTCTGCTTTTCTATCATCTGCTTTCTTTTGTCTACTTTTTTATCGTCTGCTTTCTTCCGTCTGCTTTTCTATCATCTGCTTTCTTCCGTCTGCTTTCTTCCGTCTGCTTTTCTACCTAGAACGTCTCCACTTATAAGGATCATAACTTTTGACTCCGATATCCAAAATTTACAAACTTTATACTGTTGGAAATCTGAAAGAAAGATATACAACTTTTCAGAAGGAAACTTTGCCAAAATCTATCTATATAAAGTCTATATTTTCTCCCGATTCTATCGTCTGCATTTCTTCCTTTCACTTTCTATCGTCTGCTTTTCTGCCCAAAACGTCTTCACTTATAAGGATCTTAACTTTTGACTCTGATATCCAAAATTTACAAACTTTATCCCGTTGGAAAGATGAAAGAAAGATCTACAACTTTTCAGAATGCAACTTTGCCAAAATATAACTAGATCAAGTCCATATTTTCTTCCAATTCTATCATCTTCTTTTCTTCCTTTCACTTTCTATACTCTGCTTTTCTGCCCAGAACATCTCCACTTATAAGGATCATAACTTTTGACTTCGACATCCACAATTTACAAAATTTATACCGTTGGAAAGATGAAAGAAAGATATACAACTTTCCAAAAGGAAACTTTGCCAAAATCTATCTAGATAAAGTCCATATTTTCTCCCGATTCTATCATCTTCTTTTCTTCCTTTCACTTTCTATCGTCTGCTTTTCTGCCTAGAACGTCACCACTTATAAAGATCATAAATTTTGCCTCCGATATCCAAAATTTACAAACTTTATACCGTTGGAAAGATGAAAGAAAGATATACAACTTTTCAGAAGGAAACTTTGCCAAACTCTATCTAGATCAAGTCCATATGTTCTCCCGATTCTATCGTCTGCTTTTCTTCCTTTCACTTTCTATCGTTTGCTTTTCTTCCCAGAACATCTCCACTTATAAGGATCATAACTTTTGACTCCGATATCCAAAACTTACAAACATTATACCGTTGGAAAGCTGAAAGAAATATATACAAATTTTCAGAAGGAAACTTTGCCAAAATCTATCTATATCAAGTCCATATTGTCTCCCGATTCTATCCCTAATGGAAAACTTTAAAAATATGCCATGTACACCACTAGATAATAAGCACATCCACACAGAACTTCTTCAATAGTCAATTCATTTTCAAACAAAAAGAAGTTTGCACATGGCCTCCATTAATAATTTTAAATACACATCGACATTTCATCAAGCCTTAATCCAGTTACAAAAGAATACATTGGATGCTCAATGTTCAAGATGCATAAAAAAACTATTTGACGGTCTAGCCATTAACTTAGTACAACAGCTAACTATCTTGGAATTTCTGATGCCTTGCAAGGATTGCTAACCTTCACGCTCTGCACCTGAGGAGGGAAGAGTGGGGTGAGCTACACAACTCAGTGGCTAACATATTTATAGCCATGACAATTGACCCAAGCCAGGCATATGCATGTATATATATATATATATATATATCTATATCTAGATAGCATTCATACTTCACTCAAGCAATTTAACATTCATCAGATTTTGCTCAATCACATAACACTGAATATGCTTCATGCTTGATCATTTAAAGATGTAATGCACAACAAATGACTAGAGGGTTCCATAAAACAGAATGAGGAAACCAAAGTTTACCCCATGAACAGAATGAGTCCATTTCGGAGCTCATATGCCACAAGCGGGCAACCGAGAGAAGGCTCTTATCAACGTGCACGTGATGAACAGAATGATTCCACTCTCACCCAAACAGAAGCACATACTCATGCTCAGAATCATTTTATCAAAATGATATGCTTTTTCCTTCTTTGCATTTAATACAAAATGTGATAACCTTTTTCAAGGTATAACATGATTACCATGCAATTCCAATCATACACATACATAGGCAAAATTTGTCCCAATTGTACAATAACTATAAACACATTACCCACCTAGTTAGCTTGCGAAAACCAAGTCAAGCTTGCCTTTCCCTTTGCTCTTGGGTAGGATTTCCTTGGCTTCCTACAACAACCAAGGTTCCAAAGATTCATAAACTTCAAAAAATCACAAAATTTTAACAAATACAAATGAATTCAAATCTAAACTACCCATAACCCATCTAGGTTAGAAAACCTAAGATCTAGTTTAGAAACCCTAAAATCACTTGGATTCTCCTCATCTATCTCCTTCCAACACAAACTTTTCATTCTCTCTAACTCCTTCACCCACAACACAAATCATTCCTTTACATAAGCAAGAAGAAAATAGTTAACCTACCTTAACAAATCGATCTCTCTTCTTTCCTTCTTCCACCGACACCTTTCTCTTCTCTCTTTAACTTTTGTTTTCTCACTCTTCCTCTTCTTCAAATCACGTTTTTCACCTCTTAACAAGCAAAACAACACTTCCTTTTTCTATTTCTACCCTTAATGATCCCAAAAAGTCTATCTTACCCTTCCTTATAAGCTTATGCTCTTCTATGCTCAAGTGATCTCCCAAAACTGTCCTTATTACATCCTTATTATATCAACACTTTAATTTCCTTTATCTATTCAACAAATCCTACTAACCTTGGCACCATTAAAGTCCCAAAATTAAATCTATCTAAACTCTAAAATTATTTGAAATGCTGCTTACTTAAAGAAAAAAAATTTTGGGGTCCAATAGATGAAGGAGCCTACTTTGTTTTAGCTTCAGAGAGGCATTCTTGATTTTGTAATTTTAAAGATATTATAGTTGTAGTTTGATTCTCTGACGTATTTTTAGGTACTAATGGATGCTTTTCATCATCTAAGTTAGTTGTTGTTGTTGAAGGTATTGTTTTATTAAATACCACATGTATCGATTCTTTTATCTTCTTTGCTCTTTTATTATATACTATGAATCCTTTACTAGCAGCACTGTAGCCCAAAAAATAGCTTCGTTTGATCTCACATCGAACTTTCCAAGGTTGTTTTTTCCATTGTTTAGAACGAAACACTTGCAGCCAAATGCTCGAAAGTAAGTAACATTTTGTTTTCTTCCTTTCCAAAGCTCATAGAGGGTCTTTTTTAGAATAGGTCGTATGAGACACCTGCTGAATATATAATAAGCGGTGTACACAACTTCTACCCAGTAATTGTGAGGTAGGTCACTTTCGCATAACATTATTCTGGCGATATCTACGAAAGTCCTATTTTTTCTCTCAACAACTCCATTTTACTAAGGAGTTCTTGGGCATAAGAAGTTGTGAGTTATACCATTTTCATTGCAAAAGTCTTAAAATTTTCTGTTATTAAATTCTCCTTTATGATGGCTTGGAATCGATGTAATGCAATACCCTTTTTCAATCTAAACTTTCATGCAAAACTTCTCAAAAACTTTAAAAGTATCATCTTTATTTGATAGAAAATAAACTCAGGTAAATCTGAAAAAATCATCTATTATAAAAAAAATCATAACGTTTGTCACCAAAAATTTGAGTCCTAGTAGGACTAAATAAATCCATGTGCACGAGTTCAAATGGTTGGTTAGTAGTCATAATATTTTTAGGAGGGAAACTTGTTCTGATTTGTTTTCCTTTTAAATAAGCTTCATAAACTTGATTGCTCTCAAATTTCAAATTCGACTGTCCTATAACTAACTCATTTTTAGACAATTTTGATAAAATGTTTATGCTACCATGTCCAAATCTTCTATGCTATATAATTGAATCCTTTTCTATTGAGACAAAACACTTGTCACTTTGAGAAGATATATCTTCCAATTGAGCACAGTATATGTTCTGATTTCTAGGACCATCGAATACAATATTATTATTAAGATTGTCAATTATTTCACAATGTGATGCATAAAAAGTAACTCTGTAACCTTTATCACATAATTGACTTATGCTAAGCAAGTTATATTTCAATCCATCAATAAAAAGAACATTATCAATAGAAGCAGAGTTAGAATCATCGATTTTACCAATTTTGGTGACCTTTGCCTTGTTTTTATTGACAAAGACAACATTACCTCTGTCTTTCCTTTCAGAATAGTTGAAATGCGATATTTCACATGTCAGGTGTCTCAATTAGCAACTATCAACTATCCATTAATTTTTGTTTGTCTTCGTTTTGAAGAATATCTGTAGAGTATATTATCTCATTTTAGGTACCCAAATCTTTCTGGGTCCTTTCATGTTAATAGTTTGACCTTTCAGTCTCCAAACATATATTTGAGATGGTTTTTTTCATTTTTTGAAAGTAACAAGAGTGACTAATATGACCATGTCTACCACAATAATCGCACAAACTAGATGAATGATTGTTGTTATGATTTTTTCCACTTACTAGGTTCCTACTACTTTGGCTATAGCTACTGCTAGATTTAATAAAGAAGTTTTTGATATTGTTATTTTCATTATATCCTATTATGGCCCTATCAAAAACATATTTACCATTCTCGAGTAATGCATCAAGATTGTTTCTTCCATTAACAAAATTAGTAAGATCTTTTTTAAGAGAAACAATTTTCTTAGCACATTTTTCTTTTTCAAGTTCTAAAGCAATAACTTTCTTTTCTAATTATTTTATCTTAGCAGAGTCATTTTCAAGTAATGAGTTTTCTAACTGAATTCTTTTTTGTTCCAAGCATTCTTTTTCAAAAACTGTTTGTTTATTATTATTTTTAAGAGACATGACTTTAGACAACAAATATTTGTTTTCCAATTCTAATAATTTAATCTTATTCATTAAAGATTCATCATTATTTTTTTGACTTCTTAGCCTTTTTGAATTACTGCACTATTAATTTTTTGTACTGATCATATAAGTCATGATATGCATCTCTCAATTCATCAATTTCAATATTAGAGTTAGAATAATATACCTGATCATCTCCTGATTTGACCATAAAGCAAACATTGCTAACTTTCTTAGGCTCTTCTTCTTCAAAGTTATTAAAATCCTCATTTGACCAAGTCACAGTCATAGCATGCTTTTTGGGTTTTCTATTTTCTATCTTGTCCTTTTGAAGAAGAGGACATTCTGATCTTGTGTTTCCAGGCTTCCTACTGTGATAGCATGTGATTTGATTAGTTTATGTATTGTTATTGTTGTTGTTACCTTTTGATAGGAACTTGTTGGTTCTAGTTTTCTTGTTTCATTCTCTTTTCTTTATGAGCTTCTTTTTCTAGAAGCAGACATATTTTCTGACCTGGAAGTTGAATTCGTCTTCTCTATCTATTTGTAACTCAGTATCACTTTCATCATTATTTGATGGATTTGATTCGTCAACCGCTTTTAGTGTCATTCCTCTTCTGTATGAGGATCCTTCATCTCGCCTAAGCTTGGCTTTATGAATCATTAAGTTTCCTCTTGACCAATCAAGTGAGATTGTACCGAGATCTTGTACGGTTTTCAGAGCTATCACTTTAAGTCTCCATTCCTTTTACTAGCTCGTCATTTGGATATATCTTGCCCAAGTTTTTCAAGGCAATTATGACATTGTTGAAATGTCTAAAGAATTTGTCTATTGTTTCTCCTTGTTTTATGCAAATAGTCTCGTATTGATGCACTAAAAGACTTATTCATGTTTCTTTGCCTCATTCATTCCTTCAAAAGTAACTTGAAGTTTGTCCCACATTTCTTTTATTTTAGAACAGTAGGATATCTTTTCGTACTCTTTTGGAGATAGTGCACATATCAGATGATGTCTTGCTTTGGCATTCAACTGTGTATTTCTTCTATCGACATCAGTCTACACTTCTATGTTGTCAGTAGCAGGAGGTGTAACTCTAGCTTTGACAGCTTACCATATTTCGATATCCACCAATTTAAAATAGATGGTCATTCTCTCTTTGCAGCAAGAGTAGTTGTTTCCATTGAAGTAAGGAAGCTTTGAGATGGATTGTCCTTCAAGGCTTCTTAAGTTGCTTGCCATGATCTATCACATGCTGTAAAACTTAACAAATGTCACCTCGCTTTGATACCAAATGATAAAGTAAACACACGTAAAAGGGGGTAAATTGTGTGTAAAAAATTTGGAAGGTATTTTAAATTCGTATAAAGATAGGGGCATGTTAAATTTTAAAAATAATAGAAGCCCATCAGACGATAAAATCTTGTTAAATGAAAGGATCTGTTAGACTATCGAAGCCTGTTAAATGATCAATCCTGTTAAAACAATTTAAAACAGACGGTGTCTGTTAAAACTGAAAAGAACCTCTTGCAAATTGAAAACAGAACGAACCTCTTATGCATCATCATTATGGATAGCAATACACTGGTGGACTTTTGGGAATTGCAATCTACTTCAATTTTCTTATTTAGTCTTAAAACTAACAAGTTTATCTAGTGCTACAATTCTAATATTACAGTTTTACACATTTTGAGTTTTAAAATCTGAACTGAACTAGAGATATGATTACCATCCCAGTCATTAAAAGCATTTATTTACATCATTTTATCATAATAAAGGAGTAATTTGTAAACAAAATCACGTTTTATCAATGTTACCAACTTTACACATAACTTTAATATCAAATTTAGAAAATTTCATTCATTCCAGTTAACGACTAGATAGATAAATTATAATTATTTTTTGTTTAGTTGAGAAAACATAACAGTACCTCATTGATAAGTTAACATAGAGAGCAATGATATATGGTAAGTTTCCAATATTTTAGATGTTTTGGAAGAATTGTAGTTTGAAGGAAGAAGCTTAAAAGTGTATGTTGAACACATATTTGAAAAATAGCAACCTAATTTCAATCACCTTTGAGTTTTTTGGAATTGGATTATGCCTGTAACATCCCGTCACCGACGCGATGGGTACAGTTCACCTCATACGTATTCTGTATACATATTTTGCATGTGTATTCTTCGCATCTGCATA
>JAOTIZ010017290.1:0-10492 GCA_027123425.1 Erythroxylum panamense | reverse complement strand
CACCATAAAACTAACTTGCGCGGCGGAGGGGCTGGCCGGGGACCAATCCCCGGCGCGCCTTTATCTGTTTTGCAGGTACTCTCCAGCCAAAGTTACTCAGAATCATGGATCAAAATAACGACATTCAGTCTTGCCATAATCCGGCTGAACCACATAGAATCAAACAGGAAGCACAAAAGTTGTATAGTAGAGTGTTGTTATTGTAAATGTTTATAAAGTGAACTGATCCAACCGGTAAAGTTTTCTGATCAAAAAAAAAACCGGTAAAGTTTTGAATTGAATAAAATTTTATTTTAATTTTTAACTTTTCAGTTTAATTTAATGTAATAATTTTTGTTATTAAAAATTAATTAATTTATTAATTAATCTATTAATTTTTAAGAAATAATAAATTTTTATAAACTAATTAATTTCATTTAACTGTTTTTAATTAAAAATTAAAATTTTTCATAAATAAAAATAATAATTTTCAATCAATTTTAAAAATTTTAATTTATTTAATTTTTAACTAATTTTATAACAATATAAATAATTAAATCTTATCTATTTAACAATTTATATCTATCTGATTTAACTTTCAAACAATTTTTAAAACATCGATTTTTGCGGTAAAACACAAGCTTCTCATAAAATGCTTTTACGTATAATATCTTTTTACATCATCCAAAGTGCTTCACCAAACGTGTGTTGAGCTTAAGCATGTCATGATCATTCTTTGTAAAGAAAACAAATATAATAAAACTCTATAACCTACCTACTGTAATTAGCCTCACATTATTTGCAATAATTATCATAGTAGTGATGATTAATTAGCCTCATATTATTTGCAATAATTATCATTTTTTATTTGGAACGTTATTGAAACCTTTAATAATAAAACATGGATAAAAAATAGTGACTTGCTTGTGAAATAGTAACTTAGATATTTTTAAATTTTAAAAATTCTCAAATATTTACAATTTTAAATTTTTTAAAAATTTAAATCTTAAAATTTTGTTAAAAATAATCGTGAAATACATTAGATATGAATATTATGAGTGAATTAATTACGCGTTGTTGATATCAAACTTATTCTTAAAAATAATTTAAAATAAGTTTAATTATCTTTTGATTGATTTACAAATTACTAGCAATATTAATTGAATCACATGTGATATTTATGCTATTTCATTATTATTTTTAATGAAAGTTTAAAAGAAATATTTTTAAAAATTAAAATTACATAAACGGATTTAAATTTTTTAAAATTATAATTTTTGATTACTTAAGTTAAAGAAAATTCCTATACATTTTATCTTTAAAGCTTTAATTAAATCCATCTTCCTCACAATTAATCATATTAAAAAATTAGAACATGACAACCTTAATAAAACTCTTTATTTACTTACATCAAGATTTAGCTTCGATGATAAATACAGTTTTTATTAAAATCTGTAACAACTCAATTTTTTCATTGCAGATAATGAAATTTAAACCCTAACCCTAACCCTAACCCTAACCCTACTCTAAAACAAACAAAATAGGAACCTAATTATGATGTATTGGAGTGGATAAGCGATGTACATGCATGATGAACCGGAAACAAAAAATGGGTTTTCACGCATTTCGATCTGTCACCCTTTAAGACACAATGATTGTATCTTCCCTACGGCCATTGAAGTAAGAGCCGAATCTATCACGTCATCAAGCACTAGACCGCCATTTTTTATTTGAAGTTTCAAAATTGAAATAAATTGTATTTTACTGTATTTTTCTATCTTTGCATTTTTCAAAAAGTTGCTGATTTAAAATCTATCTTTGTTTTTACTGTATTTATAGTTTTGTACTTTTTAAGGACTAAATTGCTATTTATTTCAAGCCTACGTTTCAATATGAAGTGATAACAATGCAAATAAATCGGACCTAAGCTTATATATTTGACAAATTCTGTAGTCGAAACTCTTGATCTATTAAACATTTTTGGAGAGATCTTCTATAACAGTAAAACACATTGGTGGTTTATTTCATTGACAAACTAAAGTTTAAAGTTAAATCAATTAGATAAAATATTTAATATTTAGAAGATTTTTTCGATATTAAATCGTAATAAAATTAGCTAAATATTAAATAAAATTAAAGAATTAAAATATAATTAAAAAATTATCCTTATCTATCGAAAATTTGAAGTTTAATTTAAAAAAAGATCATTAAATAAAATTAATTGATTTATTTTAATTTACAATAATTTATTAATTTACAAATATTGATTAATTAATTAATAAATCGATAAATTTTTAATAATAAAAATTATTAAAAATAAATTAAAGCAAAAAGTTGAAAATTAAATAAAAAATTAGTCAATTTAAAATATTTACAGCGAAATCAAATTAAGTGAAAATTTTTAATCTTTAGTTAAGACGATAAGGGCATGCTGCTTGGGCTCACCTACTTAGAATTCCACGTTTTTGGTCAGAATCTTAAGAAAAGAGAAAGTGTTATGGATTCTACCAATACCACTCCCTTTCGAAGGTCTATCTTGGACTCAAAAGGTGGAACGTCCATCTTAGGTGCCCCCACACTTTGGCCTGATATTGTATGAGGGAGGTAAATCACGGTTTGATCTCAGTCAGCTTCTCGAAAAGGCGGCTCAGTGTTCGGTGCGCACAAGGAGTCACCACATTGGATGAGCTCCCACACTGCCGCTGACAAGACTCGAACCCGAAATCTTAGACTTACTTTCCTTCTCAATGATCAACTGGGCTACCCGTGCGGGCTTTCGAAGGTCTATCTTGTCATAGGAATTTGGCCACTCTGTGATATAAATTGTGGTTTTTGTGGTTCAGAATGTTTGTACCCTAGTCTTTGCTCATCAGAACTGGCTTTGTTGTTATCCAGTTCTGTGGATGTGAGGTATCGGGTTTCTTCTGCCTTTAATTTTTCCATTTACATTTCAAGAAACAACCCCAAAATTTCTGGGTCATTCGGTTTTGGTTGTGCCGGGAGAATAATTTGAAACGAAATTATTGATTAATGCCGTGATTAATCAATACAATTAGACTAATTATATAATTGCAACATGCTAAATTCTAGAATTGGATAAATAAATACCTAAAAATTGAGGAACAATTAAGTTCATTGTTGTTTCTTGTGAAATGACGTGACAGAGATACAATGAATTGATTACTGCTATTCCAAACCCTGATTAGAAGTCTGTACAATTCTCAATGAGATGGCTGTATTTAAGGTTGACTAACAATAAGACCTCCTATGCATTACAATACATGAGCCAAGTCTATCCATCGTAGCAAGCCCATGAACACAGATCCAGTGACACGTTTAAGAAAAGTACCAATCCCAATTAGAAAATTAATCACCGTTTTGAGCTAAATACAATAAATGTTTTAATTATCTTGGCATCTAATTAATCGAAATTTGTATAAAATTATATTTATCATACTAGTCCACAAAATAACCCTCTTGTCGTACATCAGATTATGTTTCTCCCTCTAGCTTAAAACCAATTTGCCTTTACATGATTAGGCCTGGATGAAAAACTTAAGGCCGACTGAAGTAAATAATGAAGTCTAATTTGATTGAAAATTGGATTGGGTATTGTTAGAATATATTTTATATATTCTTTATTTGATTTTGGCATTTTTAATTGGACATGAAAAATTTCTCAATAACTATTGAAGATTGTCCTCTTTTGGAAGTAGATGTTGTTTGGGATTTGAATTGGCATAAAAGATGGACCTTTCTAAAGGATAAGATGATGTTGCGTGCTTAATGGGATTTTTGTAGATGATCTCTTTGCTGACATGGAAAAGTGGTGTAGGGCATCTTTTGGTCTGTTGATTTTCACTTTGTTCTTTTTAGCTGGTTGTAGCATGATACGACAGTGTTTTTCTGATTCCTTAGACTGCTGCGGTCTCTGCTTTTGGTTGTTACTTTTTTAAGTTGTCTCTTGTGAGATGTGTGTTTGAGTGGAACAGTGCAGTCTACGTGAAATAGAACAATTGAGTTGGTGATTGCCTATGTCTTTTGCTGGTGCTCTGTTCGGGTGAAACATCCTCTGCTTGGGCTGATTGCGTGTTCTTCTTTTTGGAGCATCTCTACTTCAGCTCTTTTATCTCTATCAAGCAGTCAAGGAATTTGGCGATTTTCAGTGAAGAATTTCAGATCTGAAACAGGATTATTTTCTTGTTTTATTTGTGTTTGCGTTTGAGCGGAAATAGTTAGAAAATCCTCTGACGAGGTTAACACGAGTCGGTCGTGTTATTGGGCGTGAAAATCTTTCACGGGTAGTTAGGTTGTGGGTTGGTTACATAGATTGGGTCTTACGGGGTAGATTGATCTTATGTAATTTTTGTGAACTACAGTGAAAGTGATTAATCTGGGTGAGGGCCCCGTAGACGTAGGCAAAGTGTGCCGAACTGCGTTACCAAACGTCGGTATCTTAGTTATTTTGCAGTTGTGATTTGTTATTTACTTGCACGTAGAAGAATTTGTGAATAGCCTGCGAATTGATTAACAATTTAATTTTCTCAGCCATCAAAACGATTCGCTTTGTGAAAAGACCATAAGTGGAGATTTGAAATTGTTTGCTAATTATAATTATATATTTTCATAAGTGATATGATCGACATGAATAAGAATGAATTATTTGTTTGTTTCTAAAATGTAATTAATATTTTTTATTGAGTACATAAGTTTTTTTATTTTTCATAAATTTTACCTTAGGCTTAATTATTTTGAATAAACTTGACTTTAAGATTAAATTAAAATCAAGTTTTTCTTTTTTAAAAAAAATCCTCATGCAATTAACGAAAGAATAAAACATAAGCAAACCTAAAGTTTATTAAACTAAATACAATTACACGGTATATAATAAATGCAACATCCACTAATTAAGGGTAATTATTAAAAATTTTAAATTTTATTCAATTTTATAATTATAACCTAAAATTTAAAAAGTGACAATTAAATATTCAAAATTTTAATTTTTTAATTATAATCAAATGTTAGTATCTTTATTAATGTTCATCTAGTTAATTTGTTTTATTGTCATTAGCCAAAAGATTTTTTAGTTTAAATACCGCATTGATTACTATGTAAAATGATATTATGAGATTTTAAAATATTATTTAAATTAAGTTTATATATTGCCATAATTAAAGTCATAACATCAAAGAAATATAATTGCAATCTAAATTAGACCTCCACCATGATCTTGGTTTTTGATGTTGAACTTAAGCTTACGCTTTCTTCATGTATGCGCTACTAATGCTTCTTCAGGCCAGGTTACGAATATGAAAAATCAAAACATAGGCTTAGGTTCAAGCCCAAATCCAATTTTTCCAAGTCCAAGTTCAACCCTGATCAAACCAAATCATATGATTTAACCATATGATTAGCCCGAAAGGAGAAAGAAATCTAAATCTAAAATCAAGTCTTTAAACCAACTAGATATCATAGTTTGGAACCTCAAACGTTCACTTGAAGAACAACTGAAAGTCATGAGCTTGGAAACAGAATTGCCAGAAAGTGACATATTATTATCTGTTTTCACATGGACAGTGCACTCAAATTACACAAGAAAACCAAATCCAAAATGCAACTATTAACACTATCAACATTCATGATCTCGTTATTTCCCCTCACACAAACACTAATCAACTGTTCTTTTCTTCTTATTTCATGCATCCATCCGGATCACGCACCGGATACTATCCCCCTTGAGCATGTACTCAAACGCCTTATTAATTTCTGAGAATGGAACTTCATGTGTAATGAATTTCTCCAGCTCAAGCTCCTGTCAACATTCAAGCAGTATAGACTTCATATGGCATAATGCTTCAAGCCAAAGTAGTAACTGCTAGTCTCATGTTAAAGTTTTGAGTTATCAGAATATCAAAAAGTTGATTTCCAATCACATCAACTGGTTATGGTTACAGATGCAGCCACAGGGAGAATCCAGTCTAATTTACTCTGATCTACTTTGCTGCAACATCTTTATATAACCTAAAGACAACAAAACAATCCGTGTCCAGCCCGACTTAACCTGAAGTCAATGGATACAACCTGTTTTGACCGGAATTTGAATGGAACTCAGACTTAAACTGGCTATAAAATATAAATGCAGCCACTTTCATAGTTAGATTTCTTTGAACCTTCGTTATTTTCATAAGCATGAGCAAAATTCTACTCCCTATATGACCTGATCTTATGATACTTATAGCATAAGTCCGTTTTCCTCCAGACCAATTTTACCAATTCAATACAGGATTAGTTTATTTTGATTCTGAAGTCTTTTTACCTTATTATATACTGGTTATGAAGTTCTAACAGAAAGTTTTGCTTACCTTAGTCATGTATTTTTCCACAACAGAAGGAAGATCAGAGCGTGGCTTGTAGTTGCCGAAGAATGTCCCCTTGAGAGTCCTCTCGTTCAAGAAATTCATCGGATGAGTTTTGAAAGCATCTTCTTTACTTGGCACACCAACAAGTACAGCAACACCCCATCCCTGCAGGGCATTCCAAGGCATTGTAACTTAAGACATCATTACTTGACTTCCATTCTCATTACTATCCAATGAGTTCAACAAAAACTTACATCATGAACACATTCAAATGCAGATATCATCGCGTTGATATTTCCAGTGCATTCAACACTTCGGTCGACTCCTCCATCAGTCATTGCAGCTATCACCTGAAGATAAGAACAGTATTAGAATGGAACAAAGACTCATTTACATATGCTACACAGAATCTAGCCCATTGTCTCACAAACCTCTTGAACAGGCTTCTCATAATCTTTTGGGTTCACAAATTCTGTAACGCCAAATTGCATGGCTGTTAAGAAGAAAGAATGCAAACATATATCAGGTACAGTTTTGATAAAACTGAAGTCAAAAGTTCTTATCACAAGAAGTTCATATCTAACTTTAAGCAAGGTTGCAACAGAAAGTAGCTTGGTGAGTTCAATAAATTCTTATCTTAGAAATTTATGATGTCAATTATGCCTTATATTGAGTTTGTCAAATTTACAAAAGAATTCCTCTTTTTCTGTCTGCACAACTGCCTTTCCACGATTTCAGATCGACACCGATTGTACTGACTTTGCGGGATGATGATCAAGCAACATTAAACAGACATGAAATGATGATTGTGCAATCACTTCCGTTAGAAGCTTCTCTTACCTTCCAAAAATCTTTTGGGGTTCAGATCAACACCAATGATCCTTGAGGCACCAGCCAATCGAGCCCCTTCAGCAGCCTAATGATGTCAAAGAAAACAAAACATTTTTAGAGATACAGTAGAACTGAATGCTACAAGACCTCCCTGTTCAAGGTTCGATTAGAAACTCACAGCAAGGCCAACAGCTCCCAATCCAAAAATAGCAACCGAGGAGCCTTTCTTAGGTTTCGCAACATTCAAAGTCGCACCAAGACCTGCAACACAATCAAATTTTGATAAACTGATATGGAACACGGTTCTGTAGACAAATATGTTAAAAGAATTAGAGCATTTCTTTCTCCAACCTGTAGAGATTCCGCAGCTAAGAACACAAACTTTGTCAAGTGGGGCATCCGGATTGATCTTGGCAACACAGCCAACATGAACCACAGTGTATTCACTGAAAGTGGAGGTTCCAACAAAATGGTAAATGGGCTTTCCCCTGATAGAGAATCTCGACTTTCCATCATTAAGCATCACACCTCGGTCAGTGTTAATCCTAAGAAGATTACACATGTTGCTCTCCTCTGATTTGCAGTGACAACATTCCTTGCATTCTCCAGTGAAGACTGGAAGCACATGGTCCCCAGGTTCGAGTTCTGTGACACCCTCACCAACACTTTCGACAATCCTGAGCACCAACAGATCAAGTGGTAGATGAGGACATGAGCTTCCATGATTTTGTACGTAATTAAACCCATTCTAGAGGTCAAGTTGGATAGTTCTTTTTTTCACAACTACCCACAGTTTCATCACACAACTGGAGATTACAGTTTCAGAATGTAAAACAGATACCCTAACAATTTTCAGGAAGATTAAAAAAAAAAAAAGCCAAATATACTGAGGCTTAATCACTAAAGAAAAAAAAGAAAGAGAAAAGCTTAAGCACGATGTAAGTAGAAAAAGTGATGCCCGTACCCTCCAGCTTCATGGCCAAATATGCGAGGAAATAATGGAGTTTGGCCCTGCAATTTCCAAATCAGCACTCAATGACACCATGAAAAGCATAAGGTCTTAGAGAAAGTTGTCCAAGAAGCAGCACTTACCTTGGCTTCCCAAAAGTAAACATCAGTGTGGCAGAGGGCTGTGAAAAGAATCTTCAAGCGCACCTCCATAGCCTGAGGAGGTGCCACTTCAACTTCCTCTATCACCAGAGGCTTCCCAGCTTCCCATGCAACAGCAGCTATAAAGCAGATACATCGGTTAGATCGCAAGACACAGATCATACACATTAAGAACTAATGAACAAAGATAACTAGCTAATTGCCATAAAGAATCGATCTTTCGTAAAACGACACAGATTATCTTAACTTCCTTCGAATTTCAAAAAGATCCAGAAGGAAAAACTCCAGGATGATCAACAAAAACAATAATGTACTAACATGGGATGAACAGAAACAACAGAAAACACAAACCCCAACAAGAAAACTAACTTACCCTTGCAACGTATCACTTGACCAGCAGTACTTCCCGACATTTTCTTAAAAGCTCTCGTCTTTCTTCGACCTCTGTTTGACTTTTATCACTTCCCAAACTTGTTTGAACTTCGAGTTGTGAAGAGACCCACCAGCCTCTGGAGTTATATACAGTCTTCTTGTATTGAGTATGACTTTGAAACTTGAAACCATATTCGGTGTTACCACTGTTTTCTCGTCCAATGATTCGTGAAGACGGTGGTTGCAACCAGCGGCTTGCCTTAGTATAGTTCCCTGGTTTCTGGTTTCTGGTTTTCCACTCTCAACCATTAGCCTCGAGGCACTGTTTAAAGTATGATAATATTAAAAAGACGATAGATTAAAAATATTTTTCAATTTAATGTAATTTTAGTTTAATGGTTAATTTTTTAAGATTTATATAGATTAAATTAAAATTATTACATTTATGTATACAATTAATAGATATATATTATCATTTTATTTGTTAAACACACATATTAGCAAAAAAAATTATATTTTCATTTAATTTATAAATATTCTAAATTTTATTTATTAAATTTAAAAATCATAAAAATTTAAATTTTTATTAACTGATTGGATGAAAGTCTTAAATTAAAATTTAATTTAAAATTTGACCAATTCAAATTTAATTAATTAATTTTAAATTTGACAAAATCTAATTTGCCACCCTTATCCACTTTGGACTTAAATTATTTAGATGACTAACCCTACCAAAAAATCAAGTTGCATGAAAGAGCAGAGTCCATCAAGTTGCTTAGCAACCTAAAGCCATCGTAAGAGTTGACTATACACTAATGTTAATATTATGGGAGGAATCAACTCACCTGCCCTTTTATCATATGCTTTTGCATATAATCATTTTTTTTAGCAAGTTGGATCATAGGAATACAAATAATTACATCTTTAATGAAGATCTTGACATTATTAAATTTGACCTCCTATTGATGTAGACTAGAACATAGACTTTATATATATATATATAGGTCATTTTTTAAAACAATTTCTCTATTGGTTAGAAATAAGATTACGTGTTATTAAATCTTTTTAGATTTCGTATCAGTACATATTAGGTGTTATTGTTGTTATTGATTTTATGGTCTATTTCATGAAAAAATTTTCTTAAAAATATTAATCATTAAGTACTATTATGCTACATTTTTTTTAAAACGAAAAAATCTGCGGTCGCTATTCTTTATATGCATACTAAGTAAATTTTGGGTACTCCACACTAAACAATCCTTGTAAGATAGGATCGAACAAAGGAACATAGGTAGAGAGATCAAGCTAAAACTTTTTGGCCTCATGTTTCTACACTCTATCAATTTGACCACCACTAAAGCCTATTGTACTATATGCCAACAAGTTCATATGCAACAAATAATTGCGATCCTTACAGCATAACATGAAGGACGTGGTCAAGCAAGAGGTCTTAAAGTTATTAGCTGCGAGTATTATATACCCCATTTCTAACAGCAATTGGGTAAGCCATGTCCATTGTGTGCCCAAGAAGGGTGGTCTAACATTTGTGCAAAAAGGTAATGAATTAATACCAACTAGGACAGTTACGGGATGGCGAATGTGTATAGATTACAGAAAATTGAACAAGGCCACCCATAAAGACCATTTCCCTTTGCCATTCATTGACCAAATTTTGGAAAGACTTGCTAAACATGATTATTTTTGCTATTTGGATGGTTTCTCTGGTTTCTTTCAAATTCCCATTCACCCTAATGACCAAGAGAGAACTACTTTCACATGCCCCTATGGTACCTTCGCTTATCGAAGAATGCCATTTGGGTTGTGTAATGCACCAGCTACGT
>JAOTIZ010017259.1:0-10494 GCA_027123425.1 Erythroxylum panamense | reverse complement strand
AATTAAAGAAAACATGCAAAAATGATAAAAGTGGGGAATTCGGTAGGGACCCGGTTCTTTGGTTCAATCTCGGCCTATACCCTAATCGAGCATATTTTATTAATTTGTTGTTCTTTAATCTCTCCTAGCAACTATTAATCGTGGGTTAAAAATTAACGCGAGCTTTTCCTTAGGTTTTGTTTAACCAAGATAAGATCGTTAATTAAACCTAACCACCAAACAACCTAGGATACGATTTCTAGATTTAATTAGGCAGTAGCATTACGAATTAGGAAAACTGATTAATCAAGGCAACAACCACATACGATGCATCATTTAACCTAGGTCATGTTATCCCTAATGGTTATGAATCATTAGTCGTTATACGTGAATTTCAACATAACAATTACGAATTATATCGAAATTCTAGCAATGGGTTTGAAATTAACGATTCAATGAACTCATTAAAATCATCATTTCACAATAGCCGACGGGTTCATACACAATTAACCGAATAATAACAAAAATCAGATTATCCATATACAAAATAATAATAATAATACTTAACCCAGGTCGTCGGTGTCGATTTTACCTCCGATTCGGTGTCAGAATGTCTAGTTCTTCATGGGTCTTTCTTGAAAAAATGCTTCAGCCCAACCATTCAATGTCCCTACTTAAATACCCTTTTGGTGCTCACTCTCCAATGCAACACTTTCTCCTCTTATTGTTCATCGACAAGACAATTTAATGTTGGAATTTATGCACTGTTCACTGCTCACGCACAACGCCCACAACAGCCTTCTAAAACACGATCCTTGGCTACGTTTAATGGAACCTCACGCTAGCTGCTCACTGTTGCGCCGCTACTCTCCTTTACTATCTTCTACTGTGTTTGTCGTTTTTGGCTAATTTTCTAGCTGCTTGTTTCTAAATTTTTCTTCTTCTTTGTATTCCATTTTTTTGTCTTTTAATTTTCTTCTTCTTGCTTCATGAATACAAGTAAAAATTAATCTTCAAAAAATAACCCAAATTTAATACTTTTAACTCACTTTAATTTCTTTCCTCCTAAATTGTACCTAAAATCATAAATGAATTAAAATGAGTATCTTAAGCATTTTCATGTCAATAATCACTAAGTGTAAATGATTAAATATGTCAACAATTAAACACATATCACAAAGGTATACATGAGTTGGGAGCTTCGACAGCCTAATCTAGAAGAATGGAGAGTTTGGAGTCTAAAGTTGACTCTTTAGAGAGTAAAGTGACTTCAAAATTGTCCTTCATCACTGCAGAACTGAAAAACATAAGTGTGCATCACCAAACACCTTCTATGGATCTTACTACACCCAGTTTTGATACTTGTGGGTCAGTAACGCACATATCTAGTGTCTACCCTAGTCGTTATGAAGAGGTGTCTGCTGTGTATCAAAGTTGGCCCAATCAGAAATGGGACCCCTATTCCAACACCTATAACAAGGGATGGAAGGCAAATCCTAGGCTCAGTTGGAGAAATGAGGAAGGAAGAGGATCGAACAGATTTCAACAAGGTGGAGGAGCTGGTAATTCCACAAACCAGCTCCACAACCAACAGCAAGCTCTGACTGTCCCACCAAAGGAGGACACTGACCAACTTCTGCATAATATGATGGTGCTAATTAAGGAGGAAAGGACTTAGAACAACAACCAATTCAATGCAATAGCCTCTCTCATTCAACAAGAATCTTCTAACAATGCTGCTTAATTTAATCTTTAGAAAAGAGAATGGAGAAATGGGATACGAAAGCTAAGAATATCAACTCCAAAGTCAACAACAGGAGTGAGAATCAAGCGAGAAGCGGTGGAACTATCCCCTCTAATACTGTTATAAACCCAAAAGCTTGAATGCCATAAACCTCCGAAATGGGAAACAAGTGAGGTTCAAAAATCCAGATGAGGGAGAAGATGAAGAGGAGGTTGAGAGCAGAGAATTGCCTTCAACAACTGAGAGAGTTAAGAAGTCTAAAAGTTTCAAGGAGAGAGCACTTTTCACTAAAGAAGAGTCAAAACAATTAAAGAGCAAGGAAGCAAATTCTAAAACCAACCAGGAATCAAGCAAACAAGGAGCCCATAAAGCAAACGACAAGGAGGTAAGCCTAAAAGACCTTCCTTTTCCCAATTCATATCATTTAGCACAAGGATGACTGATTTTAAACATAAGAAAGATGTCACTAACTTGTTTGAGAAAGTAGAAATCATCATCCCTTTGCTTGATCTAGTGAAAAGGGTTCCTGCATATGCTAAATATCATAAAGACCTGTGCACCAACAAAAGAAAGCTTAAAACAAATAAAAGAGTACAAGTCAGCTCAAATGTGTTCACATACCCAAATACCAGTAAAATACCAAGACCTTGGATCTTCACCATTATGTGCACAATAGGAAAAGTTACTATAGGAGGAGCCTTGTTAGATCTAGGGGCGGCCATTAACGTGATGCCTAAGTCTGTCTATACATCATTAGGAGTTAAAAGTCTAAAGCCTACATCTGTAGTGTTACAATTAGCTGATAGGTCTTTTAAGCATCCAGTGGGCATCATAGAGGACATTTTGGTCCAGGTAAAGGGTTTGGTCTTTCCAGCTAGTTTTTATGTACTTGACATGTCTTCTGAAGTTGTGTAGGACACTACCTTGAATCTCGATAGACCCTTCTTAAGGACTACTAGTACTATGATTAGCATAAAAGAAGGTACCATCACCATAGAGGTAGGAGACCAACAAGTGAGCTTTAACATGTACGAAGCTATGAAACATACCCATGAGGATTATTCGCTTTTAGGAGTTAACATGCTTGATATTGTTATCAATGATGCATGCTCTGAGTTTGAACTCCAACCTGTTTACTCAAACTCTGCACTAAACTCATTGAATTCTTTAATTGTCACTAATGACCCCTCGAAAGAAGGGTTTTCTGTTAATGTTTAAGGTGATTCGAGAATTGTGGACATTAACACTAAAGTGGCAAATGGCCAAGTTGTCTCACCACAGCATGGGTATCTACCAAATGTTCACCAGGAGACCTAGGATCCTCCGTGATCATCATATCGTTTCTCCCCTTTGTGTGTTTACTAGCTTTTTCTCTATGAATGAGTATGACATTGTGGATGGATTAGAATGTTAAATAAATGTGGGGGAAGAAACCAATTCAATAGGATCTAAGTTTAACTTTTAGTTTACGCAGTTTTTCAATTCAATAATTCCTCTCCTGTTTATGTTCGTTGTGCTTTTTGGCTTGATGTATGATACATCTTCTATATTCGAGGAAATTGATGTGATTGATTGGGTTGCACTTTGTTTTCTTAAGTTATTCTAGTGCCTAAAGACTTTTTATATGAATTCTAAGTGAACTGAGTATCCAGCTTGAGTTTTTTGTATGTTTGTGAGTCAAGTTTTTCATTTCTGTCTTTATTTGTTTTCCTTTCGGGTAACTTTCGCTGCGGCATGAAGTCCTTATTACCACGACGAACTTATCTTGTTTTCCTTCATGTTGCTCTCGAGAAAATTTCGCGATGGCATGAAGTCCACGTCACCGCAATGAAAGTTCCTTACAATTTTTCTATTTCTCTCAGGTAAACTTCGCCGCAACGTGAACTCATCCTCTCGCCACGACGAACAACCTCATTTCTTTCTATTCCTCTCGAGTTTATTTTGTCGTGGCGAACTTCCCAACATTCTTCTTTGTTCCTTTTGGGTTAATTTCGTCGTGACGTAAGTTCATGTCACCACGACAAAACATCGATATTTTGTTGTTTTCATGACTAAGGATAAGTCCGTCACGGCGAAAGTTTAATCTGTGCAAAATTGATACAGTGAAATTACCCTTCCACCCTTATTTTTTCTTAACCTTTCATATTCCCTTTGTCCCTTTTCGTCATTTCCAACCTAAAACCCTATATAAACACCCCGACCCCCCTCTCATCTCTACCCCTCTTTCTTCATCGTGGCGCTACTGACGTTTCCTCTCCTCTGACTCTTTTTGTAATTTTTCTTCACTCTTTGTAAGTTTTTTCTTCTCTTCATTATTTTTTCTCAGTTTTTGTACTGTTTAGGGTAGGTTAAGTTTATTATTTTGTTTTCTTTTCCATTTTCCCTTTTAGTTTCATTTTTTTAGGATAGTTTGTTTTAATCATTTGTTTAACTTATATTTCAATGTACATTTTTGTAGAACAATGCCTCATGTTAAGATTCGAACCCGTAGTACCTGTACTGCTCCTCCTGGTCCTCCCAGTGATTCTGACTCTTCAAATAGCTTCACCTTTTCCTAAATAGTTGAAAAAGTAGATACTAGGCCATTCATCAAAAAGTGACCTTTTCCTTTAGCTCCCCCTGACAATCCCTTTGTCCAACAGCATGTAAACTCTCAACTTACAGGATTAGTCAAACCCAGAGACTAAGGCAACAATAAATTCGTTCGCCATTTCTACACTCATGTCAGATTCCATAACACCATGGAAATTAACTTCTGTGGTGTTAAAGCACCCAATGCATTCACCACCACTAGCATTTGTCGCCACTTCAACCTTCCTCCCATTCTTTGTTGCCGCTACGATCAATTGATACATAATTACCCCTCCGATGATGTAATTCTCACCCTGTGTCAAGAGGGCCCTAAATGGCATCGACCAAGATACTATCAATTGTACCTAAAGAGATCTGATCTCTGACTCGTAGCTCATCCTTGGCTCCATATTGTTTGTAATAATATCATCTCAACCACCCACCTTGCTTACGTTACTAAACAACAAGCCCTCTATATTTACATCCTAATGACTGGTCGTCCAGTCGATACAGCTGATGCTATTGCCTCCGCCTTACATGACTCCATTACCACCACTAAATTTACTAATGCCATCACCTTTCTCCATCTTATCATTGACATATTCTGGGCACACAATGTCCCAAATTAGATAATGACAACTATTTTGACCCAGTCCCACTCTTTAGGTACACCTGCCTAAAATAACCCACAATTCACCCACCTCAGCCCTCCACCCAGGTTCAAGATGTTGGTGCAACCTCTACTGCTGTGGCACCAGATGAGGATGATCCTCTAGCTCAGGACGCTCCTGAGCCTGTGACTTTACAGACCCTCGCTGGCAGAGTCAACAAACTTTGTGCAAATCTTGCTCATCTTCGAGACACTCTCTTCCAGGAGATATCCAGGCAGAAGGAGCGAGAGGCACTATATGATGAAGATGATCCCCTGAGCGGCGCTGGCACATCGGGAGCAGGTCCCTCTAGCTCTGGGGATGATCATTCTAAGGAGTAGCTCGAGTCACTTGTTCCTTGTGTTTTACCTAGTTTTGTTTTAGTTTTTAATTTGTTGGATACTCAGTTACCTTTTTGTCATGTACAAAATTAATGGTCGGTTATTTATATAATTCTCTTTATGCTTTTTCTGATGTGTCATTATTCAATAGCCTTCCAATTCCTTTTCAATGCATAATGTGTTTTAATTGTTCTTCACATTGAGGCCATCTAAAGTTTAAATGTGGGAGAGGATTCCATTTTGGCAATTCTTATTTATGCATCATTTTTGGCCATTTAATTGCTTGTGCAAGTCATTTGTGTGTCATATGCAATTTTTTAAACTTGGTAATCAAGGAAAATCATATGTTTCAAAGTGACGCTACAACTTTGAGGATTACCATGGTGAACTTTTGGTTTCACCGCGATGACGCTATCTTTCCTAAAGAAACTGTTTTAAATTCCCTCATTTTAATAATTCTTCCCAAATCAGATTCTTTTCACTCCTGTGTCTTGAGGATTTTATAAATTTCAAAGTTGTCCATATGTTTTTGAAAACACTATCTATGTTTTTAAATGATAGTTGATTTTGATTAATTTCGTTTCCAATGTTTTCACAAGAAGCAAGTGAGGGCACGCTAAGAGAGTAGCATTATATGTCTTTAAACCTTGAGATTACTTAATTGAGATATTAACCTTGTTGGAAGGATATTTGGGCCTGAATTCTTTTCTTTTTGTATGTATCTGCTTAATTTCATATCTCTCTAGAACTTGTTTTAATTCTTGATCAAAGCTTGATGAACTAAAATTTTGTTAATATGATAGAGGCATTTCTTTCCAAACCTTACTTACCCAAACACTTAACCTTCGCTAGCCCCTTTGAGCCTTCTTTTGAGTGCATGCATATTTCGTAATTAATATGAGTATCTCATCTCCAGTTAAAGCTGATAAAAAAGAAAAAAAGGCTTCTATACAAAAGAAAAATAAAGAAAAAGAGTTCCAAAAAAGAAAAAAAAATAGAAAGTTTTCTCAAAAGAGAAATGTAATAAAAATGTGTTAAATTATGTTTGTTGTCTGTGTAAATATTTTCTTACTTATAGTTGGCGTTTGATTGATGAGAAAAACAATTATGGTGCATGTACTCATTGTTCCTTCTTTTGTTCAATCCATTTCATTTAGCCTTCCGTACATTACAATCTTGAAAAGTCCTCTTGATTTTTGAAATCATAGTTTTTGTAGTGGAGAGGTGGAATTATCACAAGCTTATGGAAGAGAATGGACTAAGCAGATTGTAGAGTGAAATTATCCCAAGACAAGTGAGTTAAGAGATTAAACACATTACCTTGAGAGAAATCTCTTTTGCCCAATCTCTTGGATTAAATGCTTATAGTGTTTATTTTCCTAGCTGTCTTTCAGCCTGCTTAGGTTAATTTCTGAGGAAGTGACTTAACAGATTTTCTACTCTCATTTTTAAGCATGGTTGGAATTTTCTTTTACACTTATGTCTCTTTGACTTTTATAAACTTTTTCCAAGAGTACAAAGATCTAAGTGTGGGGGAATTTGATTGAACCTAAGTTTCTTATATCAATTGGTGACAATTTCATGGTTTTTATCACACTTTTTGGCTCTTATTTTCAGATTTTAAGCTTAATTTGACTCTTGAGTGCTTGCCTTTAATTTATGTAATTTGAGGGTAAAATTGTCATAAATGATTAGTAATTGCACTAAATTGATTTTTAGAACAATTCATACTGCAAACTATCATTTTTTATTATAGGAGATTCAAGAAGTAGAGTCAAGGAGTGAACGCTAAAGATGACAAGTTAATAAGTCAATAGGGCAATAGGAAAGTTCACTGCGGTGACGTGGATGTTTCGCCGTGGCGAAGTCTGAAGATTTGCTGAAGAGACCTTTCAGGAAAAGTTCATCGCGGTGAAGATTATGTTTACGCCGTGGCAAAAGCTAAAGATAATTTAATAAACCTTTTGGGAAAAGTTTGCCACGATGAGAGGATTCGAATTGGTGCAGACCCGTACCATTTTTGGCAAAGTAACCGACTGTGCAACCCGATCCATTAACCCTTTTATGAAAAAGACCTATTTTAGGATAAGGTAACGGGAGAAAGAGGGAGCTGACACTTCATACACACTAGAGGCACTTCTTTCACACACACTCATTTCTCTTTCATCTCCATCGACGCCCTCTCCATCGTATTCTCTCTTCATATCATTTTTCTTCCATTTTTCCACCTTCGGTTGTTACCATGGGTATCTCTAGTGGGTTCTCGGTTGTGAAGTCTCTTGGAGTTATACGTGGCTAGACATCCTCGATCCTTTTGAAGATGTAGCAATGGATTGAGTTCAACGAATTTAAAAGGGGAGTAGCTTGATTCTTGTTTAGCTATGATTTATGAACTCCTAGGTTTAGAATTTGTAATTTATAGTTGAACATTCTTGATTAGAGTTTAATCAAGTGTTGGATATTCATTGTGTTGTTAGGATTTGTTGATGTAGAACTTTGAGCTTAAATATATGAAGTCTCATATATCTCTATTTTCGATCTTGTTGAATCTCTTTTATCTTGCATAGTTGTGATTGATATTGAGTTTATTTGAGATCCCAAACGACTTGTTGCATTGACTTACCCACTTCACACACTAAAGGCATCTAACAAGGTCTTAAGAAATGGAGTTCATTGATTAAGACCTTGGACTTAAAGAGTTCTTTAAGGTTTAGCCATTTGAAATTTAGTGATTCCCACTCCAATTAAAAATTGATTTCGAATTATGATAGCCAAAGCCCATTTTCAAAAGGATATTATCATCATTTGATCATTGCCTTTATCTTTCTATTTTTACATTCCCAAAAATCCAAAAATACTTTTTTGAGACATTTTTCTTATAATTCCTTTTAAATCAGTTAAGATTTCCAAAGACAAAACCCCCTTCCTTACCAATTTAGCTTGCATTTCATGACATATAGGTTAGCTTAGGTCCATTCATTTAGGTTCTGATTAAGTGAGACGACTCAAGGTTGCAACCTATATTTCAATCCTTGGATTATATTTTTGATTTGACCTCCAAGGGTAAGTACTAAGGCTTAGATCATCATCAAAATCATTAAATTAGAAGCTTTGAGCTAACAATTTTTCCCTTTTTGATGATGACAAGCAATAATAGATACATTTTCATAAGATTCAAATAATTGTGAAGGATTTGGAAAAAATACCTGTAATCTTTATATAAGTCCTTACTAAAAACTGTGATTGGAAGGAGTCTCTTACTATCCCTAACTAGTAGGAGCATATCGTTTGTCGAAATAAAGGGGACTTAAATGCAAGCATAGAGTTAAGCATATTCAATTATGAAAACATTCAATATAAGCAATCAAAATAATTCGAACCATTTAGCATCAGTATGTTCCAAAGGATATTATATATAATATCAACATATAAAATGTTCTAAAAAATATATCTATCTACTCTACCCTTTTCTGATCATTAAAAGGGATGGGGAAGAAACTAAACATGCAAATCAAAATATCCATGCAAACATAAACCATAAACGTAAATAGTCAGGGCATCACAAAAATCCATGATTAAAAATCATTCACAAAGAAATTAAAAATGGTATGTTTTTGAAGGAAAGTATCCTTAGTCCTTGATAGTGGTGAAGAGGGTTTAGAGCAGGTTCTTCATTTCAGTGAATTGTTTCTACAATGTGGTTATCTAGACATTCATCTGGTCCTGAGTGAATATGATGCCTTGCATCTGTTGTTGGAGTACAAGAGTGTTGGCATCTTGGGAGGTAACAGGATTCTATCTCTCTAAAGAAGGTCCCATGACATTTGTAACTCATTTAGTCTTCTTATCAACCTATATGTGCCCTTTCAGCTTATATCCAAATTGAAAAGGAATGTAGGAATGATACCTTGCAGGTTCATACCAGTCCAAATTGTCAAAAGAAACACCATAATGGGCAATAATTTATGTTAGAAGTGTCTCATAAGATAAACACCCATTGATGTTCTTATAACTTCCCTTATCTAACATAAATCGTACAATCATAGCATAAAGGTTCATTCGGTTACCTTTGAGCAAGTTGTAGATGACATAAATGCTTAGAAGAATGTCCTTTTCAACAAAGCTACTTTTTGGGAAAATAGATGTGGCAGAGATAGATGCAAGGCATCTTTGTAGCAAATCCAACTGTCTACACAAGGGTCTTCCATCTTATGCTTCTTCAGTGTAGAGATAGATGAATTGAACAACTTCTGTCGTATCTTGGTCAGTAATATCCCATTTGTACCAGGGAAAATCAATTCTTCTAATAGGGGCTATATCCAGCAAAGTTCCCAATGTCTCTTTATCTATAAAAATTTCAAACTCTCGAACCCATGAGATAATTACTAATTTTTTATTAATAATTTTGCTCATGTGAGTGAAAAATGATCTAACTAGCTCATCATATACAGTTTCATTTAATGTAAGAAAATTATACCAACCTTACTGTAAGAAAGTAAAGAAAGATGTTGATACCAATATCATTGAAAATGAAAGGAGGTAGATTGCATTCAACAACTACCTTTCTTTTTCTATATCGTAAGTTATATCTAGCCTAAGTTTTTATTTATTGAAAGGTTTTATAAGGTTTTTATGACTACCTTTCTCTGGTATAGAGGGTTCCTTTCTTTTGGATTTTTTAACAGGAGCTTTTGAGGTTTCATCAAAGATATGGTCTTCTTGAGTTATAGGATCCTTTATAGGTTCCTCAATGATAAGAGCTTTTCCTTTTCTTTTTTTTTTCTCTTCTTTTCTGGCTAGGATTAGATTGAGTAGGTTCATCTTCTTTATTTCTTTTTCTTTTTCGAGAAGATTCTTATTGTATTGGTGTATCATCCTTTTTAAAGTACTTTTCCTTTTTAGCTAAAATCTTTTTCTTAGCTTATGCCATGAATGTATTGATTCTTGTTCATGGTCATTTGAAGAGGAGAACATGTTCTTTAGGTTCTTCTTCAAAGTCATCATCATTCATGAAAATAATCCTTTGTACCTTAGGGAAATTAGGGATAATTGAACTAGTTTTAGGAATTGGTGACTGCCTTTGTTAGGACCCGACCCGGAGACCGGATCCCAACTGTGGATCCCGTTACCGAAATCCCACTCTTGACTTAACCATCTTGCCTTGCAGGGTTTATTTCATTTAACCCTAATTTCAAATTAATTACTCTTG
>JAOTIZ010017126.1:0-10500 GCA_027123425.1 Erythroxylum panamense | reverse complement strand
GCCACTTATCCATTTCTAGATCTTTCCATTAACATCAAAATCACTTAATTTGGTTCAGTACTTCGGAAGATGTGCCTTAAATATCTTCAGATTGTTATATTCCGAAACAGTGTACTATGCTCAACTTCCGTTAGGACTTAAATATCTTATAAACTGAATCACAATTATAATCCTTGAGATAATTGTAGGTCTATCTCTAGTCCACTCCAAAACAACAATCGTCTCATTTGGAATCCTACAGGTAGAGATACACTCAAAATACTAAAGTGTTGCTCAGTGGAATAACCCTAGTTCATAAAAATTGAGAGCACACTCACTGTACCCGTTCCACGTTTTTCACTCAATCTTTCTCAATTCATTTCAGATGGCTAAGATTTTCAGGTGGAGATGTAGGGTAATGTCTTACGAGTCCAATGGTTCAAGAATCAATTCATTTGGGAGCCTAGAGAAGAAATTCTGATAAGAAGAAAAAGACAAAAGATAGAAAAACACAGAAGATAGCAAAAGACAGAAGGAAGGGAAAGTTGCTATAACTTTCCCCACAGATATCAGATTAAGATGTTCTTTAAATAGTTCGAAAGAGGACTTCGAGATCTACAACTTTCATGGAGATCTTAAAGACAAATTCTATCTTCTGAGGGGTCAAAATAGAATAGAAGATATCAGGTGAACAGTAACCCAGAAGAAACGAAAGGCAGAAGCAGTAACCCAGAAGAAACGAAAGGCAGAAGGAGCAAAAGACAGACGAAACAAAACACAGACGATACAAAAGACAGAAGAAGTGTATTGTTAAAACACAAAAGATATACAAAAAATAGACGATACAAAAGACAGAAGAAGTGTATCATCAAAAGACATACGATACAAAAGACAAAAGAAATGTATCATCAAAACTCAGGAGATATCAAAACACAGACGATACAAAAGACAGAAGAAGTGTATCGTCAAAACACAGGAGATATCAAAACACAGACGATACAAAAGACAGAAGAAGTGTATCGTCAAAACACAGAAGATATCAAAACACAGACGATACAAAAGACAGAAGAAGTGTATCGTCAAAACACAGAAGATATACAAAACACAGACGATACAAAAGGCAGAGGAAGTGTATCCTCAAAACACAGAAGATATCAAAACATAGACGTACAAAAAACAGAAGAAGTGTATCGTGAAAACACAGAAGATGTTTGTGCACAGTAACACAGAAGGACCAAAACTTAGAAGAAGCGGAGCAAAACACAAAAGTAGATGATGTCATCAATAACGTCATCACATAAGAAGCAAAAACACAGAAGAAGTAAAAAAAGACAGAAGATACAACTTCTAAGAAAATGAATTCCTCTAATCTAACCTTGATTAAACCATACTTTCCTTCGAATACAAAACATGGATTTTCTACAATCATTCAATGTCTGCACCCAATTCTCAACTTTAAGACAACCTTTGAGATTTATAAAGACCAAATTTAAATTCGATGTCTTTATAGGAATTGTAGCCATAGGTTCCTAATTTAATCCTAATCACGAATCTTCTCGTTTGGATAACGAGAGAACCGGTTATGGCTAACAAACCAAAGCTCACTCAGTGAACATTTTCCAGATCACTCTACCTCTCATTTTCAATCAAAATCACATTCACAACAATCATACCCAGAAGTTTTCAATGAATGCATGTACAATTATTATTATTATTATCTATGTGCATGAACATTTACTATTCAATATGTATGTGCATGCCATCTTATGCATGAGTATGGGACATGTTTCCTACTTCGTCAGCACTTTCTCTCATCTATAAATTTTGCCTTGACATGGGTAACGGGATGTTACATGAAACCACAATACAAACAGATTCTAGAAAGACCAACACCAGACTCCAACATGAAGCCACTAGGCAAACCTATCAACATGGAATGAATTAATTCAATCCCAACTAAAGCAATCAAAGAAGAAATGAGACAGATCGGAAGGAAGAACAAAATATTCAGTATTATCCACAAAATCGAGGCAAATATGGCCCAAAATTAATCATCTTTTCTAAAGTAGACCTAGTGGCCACTTATCTATTCTTCCAAATTGGACTCATTGACACTATTTATTTAACCAAATTAAACATTCTGGCAGAAATCCCTATAGGGTTTGTCCAGCCAATTACAAATTATCAAGACAGATTTGCGAAGGAACGAGAAATATTCATCAAACTATTCATCAGTTACCCTATTTTTAAGGAAACATATACTATCAAGGATGTAGAAATCAAAGTATCACGAAATTGCATTCCTTCATATTGGAATTGGCAATGGGATGTACCCTCATATTGATGAACCACTTCGACATACTTTTCATTGGGATTTAATCAATCAACTCAATCTCAATTGCCTAAAGGGAGTATATCAATAATGCTTAAGAATTAATGCCGAACCAATAATTAAAGTTAACTACAAAAGACCAAACATCATCATGATCTCTACATATAAAGCACCAATATCAACATAAGCTTTTTAGATTATTAAACAATTTGAACAACCCTTTTCAACTATCTAAGGCATTTTTCAGGATTTATCAGACCAATGAAAACAGGCTATTTGTCAGCAACTCAGTAGCCATCCTCAGCACAAATGTAATTATTGTCCTTCCTCATCTACCAACGAGATGGATGACAGCGGCTCCATTGATGCAATATTAGCAGATAAAAGGATGTAGGGCCCATCGGCCAAAATTATTAGGCCTTGTCAGCCACTATTATGTACATTATGCTTTTACCTTTCATTTTCTTAAAGTAGATTCCTTTTCTTTTGCCGACCACCTGTTTTTGGCCTTTTTCTTTTCTTTTCTATATAATGTAGAGGTCGTAGCCTCCTTCGGGGATATGAAGTAAAAGCACTCTTTGAATTCCTACCCCTTGCTCTCTCCAAACTTAAGCCTGCATTTTGGCGTTCAAAAGGAATATAGCAAAGAAGGTATGTTTTCAATTATGTTTTTGTTTCATCAATCATTATATATGTTTATTTATTTAGTACTTATCTTTTTATTTCAAACTCGAATCATTTCAACCTTATTTTATTCTTAACCATATATATCTTTATCTATCTAATTGCTTAATTATTTCATATATTAATCAATATGACATCATCATCTTATACCCGTTGTCAAGCAATATGGAACTATTTTGAGTTAACCAACCAGAAAATAAGTTTGAGCAAACATATTCTTGCAGCAAGAAAAAACATGCATCTAATTCTGTATTTCCTTAATATTCCAAACCCCCTACAATACAAATGGAAAGATGTTAGGAAAGCATTCAAAAATATCAAACCATCTTAACGCAAGAGGAAGCTAAACTTAAACAATTTAATTTACTGGTATTAGAACATTACACTACCCATCTAGAATCAAGTATTCCTTACACTTGTTATACTTTTGAATGAAAGTAATAGTCAAATGTATTTTTTTTCATTATTATCTATGCTTACTATTTGATCATTTATGCATGTTCACCTCTTTTTATCTTTTTAACTAGTTGTTTTACTTATTTAGATTCGCGATGTCTTTATATATTTTTATGGCACTGTTTTAGACATCAATTTAATTGATATCTCTTAATATATATGTATTATAGATATATTGAACACACAAATTTACCTTTCTATTCTGATACAGAAAATGCTTTTATAGATATTTATTATAAAGATTTATAATTATTAGAAATGGAACCCAATAGCTGTCCAATCTGTACCTAACTCTTTCATCATATCTAATATATTGAACCATTAGTTCTACAATATCAACAAGAAAACGAATATTATCAAAACCGATATAATTATGTCCAATTTTTAATCAGCAACCTAAATGCATTAAAACCTATACAAGAAAAGTTAGAATTAGCTTAAAACTTATATACTTTTTCTACTTAAGAGTTAACTTACTTACACTCACTTCCAGAACAACATCAACTTACCCATTAAAAATGTCTGAATAAGATCAAAATATATTAGAGATAGACAATTTAGAATTAACCGAATCCACAGGCGCTTTCCAATAAACACTTTATTATCAAATGAAAAACAAAAACAAATAGCTAAAGCTCAATTAAACTTAAAAGCTGGACAAGATATCCAATATTCTCTATTTAAAAATTTTATAAATAGAAAAATATTATTTATTTTGGGAAAACTGTTCATGAAACAACTATTAGAATAGATCAATGTAATGGACATATTCGAATCAATTTAATTTCCCAAGAACAAATTTCTAGATAACTACAAAAAATTTCATTTATCTACAATACAAATTTTATTAAAATCAACTTTTCAAGAAGGAATAGATTCACCCATCTGAATGGCAATCTTTGACGAAAGAATGACCAATCTAAATGACCAAATCATAGGAATAATGAGCAAAATTTTAGCCTACGGAAAAATTAAATTTAATATTCGTTTGAAATTACGCCTTCCTTTAAAATCACATAATCTAGACGAAACAATAACCGTTGCATATCAATTCTATAAAGAAAATCTAATGAATTTAGGACAATATCCATTTTACATTGCATATCAAATTAGTTACATATCAAAAATCAATTACACGAATTAACTACATATATTAAAAATACTCTATGATTGTTAATACATTATCGAAGTACGAGACAAACAAGTACAAATGGAACTTCAAGTAACTGAATTTTTAACCAATCAAACTAATATAACTTGGATAATACAACAATTAGTAAAAGACAATATACAAAACAAAGAAACAATAATCAATATATAGGAAAACCTAGAAAAATTAGTAACCATACTGGAAAAATTGGTTGTCAAAATAAACATACTTGAATGTAATGGACATATTCGAATCAATTTAATTAACTAAGAACAAATTTCTAGACAATTACAAAAATACCAGAAGAAAAAAGACATAAAAAAAGGCTATATTCATTTATCTACAATACAAATTTTATTAAAATCAACTTTTCAGGAAGGAAATAGATTCACCCATCCGAATGGCAATCGTTGACGAAAGAATGACCAATCTAAATGACCAAATCATAGGAATAATGAATGGAAATTTAACCCATGGGAAAATTAAATTTAATACTCTTTTGAAATTAGGCATTCCTTTAAAATCTCATAATCTAGATGAAACAATAACCATTGCATATGAATTATATAAAGAAAATCTAACGAATTTAGGACAATATCCCTTTTCCATTACATAGCAAATTAGTTATGCTTTAAGCAATTCTCATTATAGCATCAAATTTAGAAATATAAAAGAAATTTATATTGATCAACTATTTAGTGATGTTGCTAAAGTAGGAACAAACATACGAACAAAACTAATAACTTTACCTGAAATTCAGTATCCAATTCAAATAAACCCAAAGTCTAGCTCTACAAATAAACCCAATATTTTTAGATCACAATCATTACGTTTACAAAGACCTTTAAGATTTATAGAACCTGGACAAAATTTAGAACAGTCAGTTAAAATTGCAGATTCTATTACAACTCTGAACAATCAGTTTCTAAAGAATTAGCTACAATCAAAAATCAATTATATGAATTACCTACACATATTAAAAATACTCTATGAGTGTTACTCAATACATTACCAAAGTACGAGACAAACAAGTACAAATGGAACTTTAAGTAACTAAACTTTTAACCAATTAAACTAATATAACTATGATAATACAACAATTAGTAAAAGATAATATACAAAACAAAGAAACAATAATCAATATACAGGAAAACCTAGAAAAATTAGTAACAAGACTAGAAAATTGGTTGACAAATAAACATACCTAAATTAGTATGGTGTAAAAAGATTTGATAACATCCTACCTTCAACTCGAGTTATAGGTAGCAAAGTGGTATCAGAGCTTCTAGTTATGGGCCTGGATAGGCCCACGTCTCATGTTCGAGTTGCAGCACAACCACTGCTTCCAAATGGGGTGAAAGGGTTCAACGAAGCGTGGTGGGTATAAAAAGATTTGATAACTCCCTACCTTCAACTCGAGTTATGGGTAGCAAAGGGTTCAAAGTTCCTTAACTACAAGCTATAGCTTTTAGTTCAAGTGGTATCAAAGCCTAGTAATAGGCAAATAACTATTTTAGCTAAACTTTGGAAAATATAGAAAAAGATATAAGAAAGTAATTAGAAGACATAACACCATTAGCGAACAAACTGACCTTAACACCCTCTCCTATAGAAAATCTACACCCTATTTATGATTAGGATGAAATTATTTATGGATATGAATCAAATTAAGAATTATATGTGGATAGCAAAACTGACGAAGATAAACCTCAAAGTAGTCATGCCGGAGAAAAAAGAAAACAGGAACAACAACATGCTTATCAATGGGAAACTAGACCAATTGAAATTGATAATTTAGATAAATTTTGATATTATCCTAAAGTAAAATTAGAAAATTTCCTTCATAATATATACCAAAACATATAACCTTAGGACTTAATGGAATACTTAATCTAGAATGTGTAACTGCACCCAAAAAAACTGTTATTAGAATGGGCTAAAAAGTTGCAATTAATTATTCAAATAGAAAAACCATTTGAAGGATTAGAAAACAAAAATGTATTATGGAACTTTATTGGTTATAAAACAACTGGAATAGTTCTAGATTTTCTAATCGATAATGAAGAAAAAATAAAAAAAATACCACCGACTATGTACTTACAAATAACAATATAGAAACATTTCAAGTCATATTAAAAGAAATATATAAGGAATTCATTGGACGAGATGTAGCTACATATAAACAAGAAATAGACAATAAAGAATGAGGAAATGCTTTATGGCATTTAAACAATATGAGAATTTGTGATATTTGTTATTCTGAACCATATATTTATGAATTCAAGAAATATTATATAAATTAACTAGAGAAGAACAAGAAATGTATATTCAAATTTTTATCCAAAAACTTCCTTATCCTATTAACCAAAAAGTAGAAGAACAATTTCAAGACAAAAATAGCAAAAGTATAGTAGCATATAATTTAGGTGGAGCCATTGCTATTACTAAAGAAGTCTTAGCACAAAAATGTTTAGAAGCAAAATTACATTAAAAAATTACGACATAAAGATATTCAACTTTGTTGTTCAAAATATGCTAAAATACAACAACAATATGGCTGTAATTTTTCATCCTATAGGCACCCTAGAACAAAACATCCACCCTTTAGAACTAGACGATATAAATGGAAAAAAAAAATTCTCCAAAATATAAACAACCATTTGGATCTCATAAAAAGTATTTTAGATGCAAAAACTATAGACAATTTATACCCAAAAATCAATATTGTCCTTAAAAGAAAAAATCCTATAAATGTTGGTTATGTAAAGAAGAAGGACATTATGCAGATAATTGTCCAAAGAAAAACCAAAATAAATATAAAGAAAAAATTAATATATTAAATGCAGCATTTGAAGAAAATTTAGAACCAATCGAATCAGACTATGAAATTAATTCAACAATATCATCTCTTTATCTTTATGAATCTCAAAAATTGGAATCATCAACTAAATCCAAATACAACCTTTATTCAAGTAATTATTTAGAATAAACGAATAAATGCATATATAGACACAGGAGCTACTATTTGTATAGCATCAAAACAATTATTAACTAAATGGAAAAAAATTAGAAAAAACCGCTTCAAATTAGACTAGTAGATGGAAATATAAAATCAATTTGGTATGTAAGCTACTATAATAATATCCTAATTGAAAATTATACCTTTATAAACCCATCTATTTATCAGCAAGAATCATGATTACCATTAATATTAGGTAATAATTTCTTAAAATTATACAATCCCTTTTGTAAATATTTACACTTTATAACTTTAAAAACACCAATAATAAAATCGTTAAACTAAAAGGCAATTATTCTTAAAATCCTTATCTATCTTACTACTTATTATCAGAAATTAAAACTTTTAACTGATAAATTAGATTACTTATAATTCTATCTTCTCAACAATATGTCTATTCAAACCAAAATCAAAACATTATTAAAAACAGTTTATAGTGAAAATCCACTCAACCCGTTTAAAAATAATAATACTCAACTTATTGAAATAAAATTAAAAGATCCCACTCAAGAAATCAACATTCGAAACACTATTCCTTATACTCAACAAGATATTCAAGAATTTATTACTGAATGTGCTGAACTTTTAGATAAAAAGTTAATCTCTCTGAGTACTAGTAAACATTCAGCTCCTGCTTTTTATGTAAACAATCATTTTGAGAAAAAAAAAAGAGGAAAGAGACGAATGGTAATTAACTATAAAAAATTAAATGAAGCCACTATAGATGATGCATATAATTATCTTTAAAAGATTATATTATTAATAAATTAAAAGGGCATAATTTGTTCACTACATTAGGTGCAAAGTTAGGATATTGGCAATTACGATTACATGAAAATAAAAAACCAATGACTGCTTTTACCTGTCGACCTCATAAACATTTTCAATGGAATGTATTACCCTTTGGACTGAAACAAGCCCCTAATATTTATCAACGATTTATGGATAATAATCTTGAAGGATTAGAAGAATTTACTCTAGCTTATATTAATGATATTATAAACTTCTCAAATACAGATAAAGAAGATCATTTAAAAAAAGTAAAACTAGTTCTTCAACGCTGTCAAGAAAAAGGGTTAATCTTAAGTAAGAAGAAAGTAAAATTATCTCAACAAAATATTGAATATTTAGGCATTGAATTCCATAATGGATTTTTAAAATTACATCCAAACATTCTTTCTAAAATACAACAGTTTCCTGATATATTGAACAATCAAACTCATGTTTAACACTTTTTAGGTATACTTAATTATATAACTGATCAAGGTTCCTTTAAAAATCTTGGTAAAGAAAGAAAAAGACTACAACTAAAATGCAGCACGAAATTTCAATGGAATTGGATAGCTGATGATACAGCAGCGATAAGACATTTGAAAGAACTCTATAAAGATTTACTTGTTTTATATAATTACCTTCCTAAGGAACACTCCTGCTACAAATTGATGCCAGTATGGATACATGGGCAGGATGCCTTTTGGCACAACCACCCAATCAAAAGAAGTATTTACTTTGCAAATATATAAATGGGACTTTTAATCCTGCAAAAATGAAGTATCCAATACATGAAAAGGAAACATTAGCCTATCTCAAAACTTTAAGAAAATGGCATATGGTTTTATTACCTATTGAATTTAATATTCAAAAATATTCCAAGTATTTATGTGGATTTACTAAATATCAAATTAAAATAATTATAATCAAGGTCGTTTAATCAGATGACAATTGGAATTAAATCAATATACTTTTCTTATTCATTACATAAAATCTTCTGACAACAATCTTGCAAATATTTTAACCAGAGAATGGAAGCAGCAATAATCAGTCTTAAGGAATCATTAAAAAAGAAGGAAGCAGAATTAGTTGACCTCGAACAACAAGTAGGCAGTGTCGCGAAAGAAATTAACCAACTTATATCTACAATCACCTTACTTAGAAAACAACTCTCTCCTAATCAAACACCTACCACTGTCACTACCACTCCACCTACTCTTCAACCAATTACTCCCTAACAAATTACCCAACTCTCTTTATCCAAACCATCAGCCACCTCTCAATGCAAAGAAGATTTTAAAGAAGAAAAAGTCTATGTCATTTTTAATGGACCTATGGCAGGCATCTATGATGAATGGCACAAGGTAATAGTACATATCGTAGGAAAGTCATCTACTTTACATAAAAGATTTCCAAGCAAACAAGAAACAAAAAAGGCCTTATCCGAATTCAAAGAAGGACCTAGCATGAAACCATAATACAAACAGATTCTAAAAAGACTAGCACCAGTCTCCAACATGAAGCTTCTAGGCAAAACTATCAATATGGACCGAATTAATTCAAACCCAACTAAAGCAATCAAAGAGGAAATGAGAAGGATCACTTTGGAAACATTCTGCGAATGTTTCCAAGCATTGAATGATTGGAAGGAAGAACAAAATTTTTTCAGTATTATCCACAAAACTAAGGCAAATATGGCCCAAAAGCAATCATCTTTTCCAAAGCAGACTCAATGACCACTTATCTTTTCTTCCAAAGTGGACTCATTGACACTATTTATTTAACCAAATTAAACATTCTGACAGAATTCCCTACAGGGTTTGTCCAAGCAATTAAAAATTATTAGGATAGATTTGCAAAGGAACGAGAAATATTCATCAAAGTATTCAGTAGTTACCCTATTTTTAAGGAAACTGATACTATTAAGGATGCAGAAATCAAATTATCACGAATTGCATTCCTTTAGATTGGAATTAGCAATGGGATGTTGATTGAACCCAAGTCTGCTATATTAGTTATTGACATTTTCATAGTTTTTGTTATACTTTTAGGCTCCTTTTGTTGGATATTGTGCTTAATTTGATCCAAGATTTCTTGTCTTGAATTAAT
>JAOTIZ010017115.1:0-10500 GCA_027123425.1 Erythroxylum panamense | reverse complement strand
GAACTTTTGACCCTCTTAAAGTTAGATATTGTTCTTAGGGTCTTCATGAAAATTGTTGAGCTTGTTTTTATCTTTCCCTTGATCTAAGGTATGGAATTTTTGGACAAGGGAGTGAAACGTTATAAGGTTTGGAAGTTCTGATGCTGTTTAGGATGAAATTGACGAACAGTCACTTTGTGTGGACTTTTTGACCCCTTTAGAGACCGAACTTATTTTTGAGTCCTTCATGAAAATGGTAGAGCTGTCTTTTATCTTTCCATCGGTACCAAGTTTGTAAAATTTGGAGTTTTGAGTCAAAAATTATGAATTTTAGAAGTTGGGGGTCGGTCAGCTCTTTCTAGCGCTGATCGCTCAGTTCTTTTGCTCGTCGACTGGTCAGCTCTTCCACTCGCCAATCGCTCAGCTCTTCTGCTCTTTGATCGGTCAGCTCTTTCACTCGCTGATCGGTCAGCTCTTTCGCTCGCTGATCGGTCAGCTCTTTTGCTCGACGATCGGTCAGCTCTTCCGCTCGTCGATCGCTCAGCCCTTTTGCTCGTCGATCGCTCAGCCCTTTTGCTCGTCGATAGGTCAGCTCTTCCGCTCGCTGATCGCTAAGCCCTTTTGCTCGTCTATCAGTTAGCTCTTCCGCTCACCAATCGCTCAGCTCTTCTGGTCATCGATCGGTCAGCTCTTCTGCTCGTCGATCGCTCAGCTCTTTTGCTCGACGATCGGTCAGCTCTTTCGCTCGCCAATCGCTCAGCCCTTTTGCTCGTTAATTGGTCAGCTCTTCCGCTCGCCGATCGCTCAGCTTTTCTGCTCGTCGATCAGTCAGCTCTTCTGCTCGCTGATCGCTCATATCTTCTGCTCATCGATTGGTCAGCTCTTCCGCTCGCCGATCGCTCAGTTCTTCTGCTCGTCGATCGGTTAGCTCTTCCGCTCGCCGATCGCTCAGCTTGTCCGCTCGGTCGATTTTCAAATTGTCTTTCTGATTCGACCTCCCTCCACTCTTTTGGCCATAACTTTTTTGTCCGACCTCTGATCAATCTGATTTTTGAAACGTTGGATTTATAAGACATTCCTATATCTCTTCATGAAATTTTATGATTTTTGAGATCAAACTGAGAAAGATCGATCGGATCAAAGTGGGAAGATTGATTAAAAGGTTATGAGTTAGATACTTTCTGAGCATGCTTTAGTAATTTGGATATATCTTGAGCTATAGAGCTCTGATTGAGTTGATTATTATTGAAAATTAAAGTAGATACATGGAACTACAATTTATCTAAAGGAGTTGATCGAAAATTTAGCCTCTAAGACTTTCAATTTCTGGATTGAAGTTAGGTGTAGTGTTCAGTCTCGGTTTTGGAATGGTCTGAACAGACTTCAGTATTTTGGAGATATCTAGAGCTGTAGAGGTCCGAATGAGGTGATTCTTATTTTATATTAAACTAGAGAAATAGGGCTACAATTGTTATGAAGATATAGAATTTCAATTGTGTGATTTAGAATGTCAATTTTTGGATGGAAATAATCGTACTGGAAAATGATTTAGCCTAAGACATATCTGAAATGTTTTGAGCATAAATTTTGATGTAGTGCTCTAAATTGGATGATTTTTGTGGAATTATGAAATTAAAACAATAAGGAACATTTCTCTAGAAGGAAGTTTTGACAAATTCCTTCAAATTGATAATGCGAAACATATCCGAAGGTAAGCATTAAATAAAGTAAAGTGAAAGGGCAAATTGGGAAGTTTACTTAAGTGTTAAGTTTTAAAGGCATACAAGTAAGGGCTTTATGGTATTTTTTCATTCATTAATGACATGTCAAGTGGGCTGCCGTTTAAGAGGTGAGCAACCCACGAATTTGCTTAAGTTTCAAAGAAAACAAAAGAAGAGAATAAGAAGAAAGAAGATGAAGCACATTCGGATGGGAGGAAGGAAGGAGAAAAGAGAGAGAAAGGTAGGGTTTCGAATTTTTGGGTCTTTAAGCTTGAGTTTTGGGTAGATCCAAAGGAAAAAGGAAGGAAGAAGGTGAAAGCTTGCTTGCAAACCTAACAAATCCGAAATTGGAGATGAAAAGAGGGAAATTTCAATTGGAAGAAAGAAAGAAGCAAGGGTCAAATTGAAGCTAGGGACAAGCTTCTAGCATCGATTCGAGGTGGGTAGTATGTTTATATATTGAATTTTAAGCTAACCATGTGTTATTGAAAAATCAAGAAGCAAAATTTTAAGAAATTATTGTTTATGAAAATGTTTGAAAATTATGATTTTCGAAGGATTAAATTCAATGCTTTCGAAATGTTTTTAAGAAAATGCAAGATTTATGAAAATCAGGTTTTCGAATTTTTGAAAAATTTGAACAAGGCTGCTTTATGAATTTGAATATGTTTGATTTATGTGTGAAAGAAATAAATTGCAATAATTGTTATGCATTTGATTTATATGTGATTAAATTGAGGAATTGAATATGATTGTTATATGAATTGATGTGATATGTGAATGTGTCAAGTATTGACACGATATGAATATGTGATTTGAAAAAGTTGAAAATCAAGATTTTCGAAAAGTGCCTTCGGGCAATCCGAAATTTCGTTTTCGATTATATGTTATGTGGGTTTGGTCAGGTCTCATAAGTGGGACAAATGCGCACTTATCTATTTTTATAGCCTTCTTCCGACTGCCCGCTAGAGGCATTGGAGTTTCGATCTCGGACTTCCATAAGTCACGGCTACACTGGACCGCGATGCGGGAAGGTGTAGTACGTTCTGTTCAAGGCTGCACAGGACCGCTATGCGGGAATGTGCAGTACGCTCTGTTTTGGACCTAACCAGACCATTTGATGTGTTATGTGTTTTTGTTTTGTTTATATCGGTGTGCATTCACATTTTGGAGTTTGTTTATGAATTGTGAAAGTTTGAGAAATTTGTGATTTGAGAAAGTGGGTTTCAATCATGAAATTTTAGAAATTGTTAAAATTGTTTTGGAAAATGAAAGTTGAAAACAATAAGCTTTTAATGACTTTCAGATTGTAAAATGTTTTTAAATGAAAGATGAGTTTTGGAAAAATGTTTTTGCTTATGGTTCGATTTATAAATATATTATCCACGAGCTGTCAAGCTCACCCCCTTTCATCCCCATCTCCAGGTTTCGAGCAGGAGATCAGATGAAGGAAAGTCAAGTCTTCTGTCTGATTTTTGCATCTTTTGTAATTTGTATTTCTGGATTTTAGTATTTGGTTTGTAAATGGCTTGAAAAGTCATTAAGGATTTGTAAGTAATTAATTTATGATATCTATGGATTATGAGATTGTATAAGAACTAGTGTATGATTATGATGGATGAGATATGATTGGGAATTGCGTTTGAGTATGCATATGATTGATTGTGACTTGGAAATGAATGATTCTGGTTATGGTTTATGGACTGAGATTTATTGAATGTCTTAGGTATAGAATTGCATTTGTTATGCTGAATTTCCGGATGGGGTGTTCGATGATATTGGTTTTTGTGTGAGAATTATAAAAGTGTAATTTAAACCCCTTTGCAGGTTTGGGTTAGCTAAAATGCAGCTGTTATGCTGCCGAAATTTTGGTAGAATTAATATGAAGATATGGGATTTGTATAATTGTATAAGACGAATAGTATGATTGGAGTTTTTGATTGACATTATGGAATTGATGAATTCCATTTTGAAAAAGAGATTGTCTTGTATGAGTTTGATTTATGAGAAAAGAAAAGAAAAGAAAAAAAATAAAAATAAAAAATTTCATACCGGATTCGGATAGTTTAGTCTAGGTTTCCAACGCGATCGCTTTTCTAAGATTCATGCTTTGGATGTTGGAAATTCGTATTCGATTCGCTTTGATCTGTTTGTTATTCGCTTTCCGATTTTGTTTCCGTATTCTGTGCTTTGCTTTCTGTTTCCGCTTCGTCATTCGTATCCGATTTGATTTCGGCTTATGTTCTGTTCTTTCAATTTCGTTCTTGTTCGTTTTTCGTGTCCGTTGCCCGATTTTCGGTTAGGATCCAATCTCCAGATCAGGTTCCAACAAATAATGTTGGTCTAGGTGTGGGGGAAAGATATGGAATACATGTGTGTGACTATGTGGTCTTGCCTTTCTTTGATTCTCTTTTTGTTCTTTGCATGCTTGTGTTATGTGTTAAGCCTTAAAACTTTGTCATATTAGTTTGGATGAGATTAAATGTATGCATGAAATTAAACTGGGCTATGTGAGTCTAAGGTGAACCATGCTGATTAATTGTAATAACCGATCTTGTACACTTAATCAGAATTTGGCATTTGAGTGATTAAGTAATATGTGAAATTAAGGTGAACTCTTGAATTAAATCTGTGAGCAGATTTGAGCCTTAATGACATAATCTTTTTGTCATTCTATTTTCTTGTATTTGTGTAATGCTCCTCTAATCAGGCTTATCTTTAGAAGTTGCACTGAACCAGAATGGATTTGTTTGACTGCATGGTTTATATAATTGATTAAGGCCTTTTTTGTTTTAAACCCCTTAGCTTAAATGACCCACCGAGTCATTTTTCCCTTGCAAGCCCTTTTGAACCTTTAACCTTGTTTGTTTTTGAATTAATCACCTTACATTAAAACTAAAAAAACCCCTTTAGCCTTACCATATCACAAGTTTAATGAAGTACTGAGTAAGCATTTTGATTTTGAGACTTTTGTTCTGTATTATATTCTGAGATAATTTTTATTATTACTTCTACTCATATGTTTGTTAATTTATGTTGCCATTATTTTCTCTTGTTTTTATTGTTGTCTCTTGTTTTTAGCGTTATTCAAGTAAAAAATTAAAAAAGAAAAAGAAAAAGAATAAAGCATAGTAGCATTAGTTAGTAATAAGTAGTTATAGTCCCTTATATTCATGTGTTTATCCCAGAATTTGAATTTGAGTGTCCCTTTTACTTAATACTTTGTGAATGCTTGTGATTAACCATTTGTCATTTTTACCTTACCTTTGAACCTAGCCCCATTACAACCCATAACAAAGTCCTTCTGATCTATGAGCTCATTTAATTCGAATAAATGATAACTGTTAAATTTGAAAGCCTATGGTAGTGTAATCTGTTAGAGGGAGATTTAAGAGAAACACTTTAACTTTAAACACTTTAGCATAAAGAGAGAAACCTATGAGAAGAATTCACCTTGGTTTCATATTTGCCTTTGAACAAGAATGTCTTAATTTGACTTTATTTATTTGTATCGGTTACAAGTGATTATGATGTATGTTGTAACCTAAGTCTTGCTAGCCCAAGTTTAGCATATTGTGTGCATTTAATCTTATGAAGGACAAATTGATAGAGTGTAGTGGTTTAGTATATTTGCTTGAGGGTGGGAAAAGGTCTGGTGTAGGGGAATTTGTTAAATTGTCATTTATGTGCTAATTTTGGATATAAAACTCTTTAATGTGTTAAAATTATTATTCAAAATTAATTGACTTATTTCTTAATTGTTCTCAGATGATTTTCAATACTTGAAAGATGAAATTGGTCAAAAAGATGTAAAGAAAGTAAAGACAATTCCAACTCCCAACTGGCAGAAAATAATTGACTAAGCGTAGGCACGTGAAACGAAAAAAATTATTTGCAGAATCTAATTTGAAATCAGATTTAATCTACCTAAGATCTTCATGATTTTGGGAATCAAGTTGTTGCCTTGTTGATGGGGATATGCGACTTGAATATGTGAGGAGTGTATCTGCTGAAGATTACGAGAGGAGGGAAGAGGGAGGACATCGAAAATCATTAAAAACATATTCACTGTTGACGTTTTTGGGGAGTTTTTTACGTTCCTGCAATAGTTTTATGTTGTTTTAGGATTTTTTCGTATTTTTGTAGAAAAAGACTAGGAATAGAGACTTTATAATTTTCTATTCTTCTATTAGTTTTTACTTTTGTTATGAGAGTTAAATCTTTCTTCTTGGTTGAAGGGAACCACGTTATCATCTAGTATGTGTGAGATTTCTAAATAAAGTTTTTTTCATTGATGAATATTAAGTGTCTTTCGAACTGTTTTTCATGATTGAATTTATTGATTTCTAAGGTGCGCAACTAGAAATTGATTTAATTAATTTGTAACCAAATTAATAGGAATTGACGTTCAGTTTTGTTAATCCAAAATGGCAATTAGGATTACCGTCTTTATAGTAGAGTTTAGAAATTCTAAGAAGATATTTAACTTAATTAAGTATATGTCGTACGCGTGTTATCTTGTTCATTGATTTCTTAGTTCTTAAAGCTATTAATCAATTAAACTTAAAATCGTATACAAGTTGTTGACTAATATGAATGTTTAGAATAAATGTTTCTATTTATTTAATCTTAAGAGAAAACATCACCCAATGAATGTTTGTTAATGGACTGAGTTTTATATCGAGGATTCATATTAGTTTGATAACGTAGGTAACCCAAAACCAAGATTTGTTTACTGAATTTTCAGATCTAATTATTTTTGTTAATTTTTGATTTTTTTCCTTTTTTTAATTTCTTAAATGTACCTGAATTAAACCCCCCCTCCCAAATTTGTTTTAGTTTTAAACTCGTATAACCTTTACCGTTAAAATTTCTCATGGGAGCAATCTCAACTCTTCACTAACTACATTTTTTATTGCTAAATTTGGTTGCAGGCGACAACAATACCACCCGTCACCATTGAGGAATTTTTAGTGCCTAACTCACATTATTTGGCTCAAGTTCCTCAAGTTTGGGTTGATTAATGAGGTAGTTTTTTGTTTGTATATACCTATTTACTATAAGTGATCATATGGTGTGTGTTAATAGATATGTTGGGTGGTTCGATAGTTATAGGAGACGTTGTAGGTATACTTGAAGAATGAGAGATGTCTGGAACTATAAAATCAGGTGGAGGTACTAGTTCTAAGGTATCATAATCAGAATGGGAAGTAGGATTTCGATTGGGTGGGCAACGTAAAGAAGCAGGGGTGGAGTTAATACCTCTCTGAGATGCCACTTCAGATGAATTATACTATCTTAACACCTTGCAGGTTGCTGGAAAATTTTGAAGTAATAGGTATATTTTCAGCTAAGGCTTTGTTGAAAGAGGGATCATTAGCAAAAGGAAAATTGAAATCATTAAAGATGACATCCCAAGATATGTAAATTTTTCGCGATGAATCCAAGAAATTGAATCCTTTATGGTTGGACTATAACCTAAGAAAATGCATTTTCGAGTAGGAAAATTAAATTTATGTGGATTGTATGGTCTAAGGTGAGGAAAACATGCACAACCAAAGGTTTTTAGAATGTTGTAATCCGAGTGATGACAAAAAGCTTATAAAAAGGTGTTTGATGATGCAGTACAGGTGTGGGAAGTGGGTTAATGAGATAGACAGAAGTTTCAAAAGCTTCCCACCAATACGACAATGGAAAAGAAGCTTGTTCTAAAAGAGTTAGGCCTTTCTCTACAATGTCTCTATGTTTCCTCTCTATTCTCCCATTTAGTTGGTGAGTGTGAGGATATACATGTTGGAATAAGATACCAAGAGAGGTGAGGAAGGGTTTAAAAATTGTAAACTCACCTCTCCAATCGATTTGAACACTTTTAATGGGTTTATCAAACTATTTTTCTACCATTGCTTTGAAGTTTTTGAAAAACTCATATGCTTGGAATTTGTTTTTCAATGGAAAAATCCAACTATATCTCAAAAAATCATCTAGAATTTGCAAATACTAAACGAAGCCATATTTTGAAGCTATGGCTGCAAGATCCCACAAATCTGCATCTATGAGTTGTAGTGGAGAGGTGGTTTTATTTTGTGTCTGAAAAGGTAATGTGTGATTTTTTCCCAGTTGACAGGCATCACAAAAATCCAAAAACATACCTTTACTGAAAGGTATATGGTAAAGCATGAAAACAGATTTTACTATAAACTCTCATTGGTGATCAAGTCTGGTATGCCAAAGTTTAAGTGTATCTGTCATATTTAAGCTAGACATATAGGTTTTTGGATTAAAGTTAGTAGGATAGGTGGCAGTTGTTGAGTGAGGTGAGTGAGCAGCTTGGGGAAGAGGAAGATAGTAAAATCCATCTTTAGTTGTACCCTTAAGAAGCACTTTTCCCATTCTCTTGTCTTTGACTAAACATATATCCTTGTAAAATTCAACACAGACAGGATTATTGTTAGTGAGTTTATGGACATTTAATAAATTCTTGGTTATTTTAGGGACATGCAAGACGTGGTTTAACTGGATATTAGATTGAGGTGTAGGTAAAGAACTTGAGTCAAAATGCATGATGTTCAGTTGCTGACCATTACCTATAGTGAGACCTTGACCTCCTGAATACTCATTTTTGTTGATCTACAAATTTCCTCCGTTATCGGGGAACTAGTTGGATCTGTTACTATTTGGGGCATGGCAATCATGGCTGACATTTGTGATGGTTGATACGATTTCCCCTGGGACAATTGTTGATTTGGTTGTTGTCGTTGAGATTATCCTTGGTAATTTGAATCATACCAATAGTAACAGTTGTTGTTGTGTGTCTAGGTTTGTCGCAAACCTAGCATACTGGTATGTTGTGTCCACGTCCTCTGCCTCTATAACCTCTTCCATGTCCTTTATCGTTTCAACCTCCACCATAATTATGGTTTAAATTAGTTCCAGAAGTTTGAGTGTAATCTAGACCTCTTCCTCTTTGATGACCTATAATAGCAATATTGACTTAAAGGTTCTATATATCAATTGTGGCTGCAACATTGTACTATTCTAGACGAGCTTCTTGGTTCATAAGTGTTGCACAAACTTCATTCATACTAAATTTATTAGTCCTTGTTGTTTCACTAGCAACAACGAAACCATATTCAATACCAAGTCCAGGCATTACATACATTATAATATTTTCATCAGACACCACATATCCGATTAAATTTAGATTTCAATAATGCCTTTGATTTTATTAACATTTTCAATGATGCTCATGGATCCTTCTTAGTAGTTTGTAACTAAATTTTCAATTGAAGGGCTCTTGCTCGAGACTATGATGCGTGTGTTGCCTCAATGGATTTCCATAGCTCACATGACGTATCGTAGTTAACAAGTTGATTAAGAACAGACTCAAATATTGAGGATCACAACCAGCCTAAAGTGATTTAGTCTTGCTTACTCCAGGCTATATATTCTATGGACAACGATTTTTTCCTGGTAATGAACCATCTAGCAATGGTTGAATTCACCACAAACTTAAATCGAGACCAAATCCTCTTAATAGTGGTAACACTTGAGACCTTAATACCAAGTAATTATTACGATCTAATTTGATGGCCAAGGAAAATTTTAAATTCGAGGTGATGGTAGTTGGATCAAAAGATGAGCAACCTGTCTCTGATATCATAATGAAGTATCATAATTAATTAACAGAAAGCAAGATGGTGAAACTTGAATAAAGTGCATTCATGATGAAGATAACCCATGTCTTTACAGAGAGCTGGACTCTGTTTATATAACTGCAGATGGTAACAAACTAATATACGTGGCAATTGTATGGAAGAGTTCTAGAACTTTGTATTCATAATAAACTATTGCTCTAAGTAATTACAAATTTATACAATAAAGGAAAATTAACAATTGTTTTCAACAGACTGCAACTTTCTCTCCACTCTTTCTCCCCCTCTTATCATCGTAGACCAACCTCATAACTTATATTGAACAAACTTGCAAACGGTGTCACAATTCTGTTAATCACAATATGTCCTACATCTGTTGAGCATAACATCATGATACAAAAAAACAGAAACCAAAATGTGAACCCCACTTCAAGTCACGGTTAGAACAGAAACAACAATCAACAATTGTAATAGCAGGTTTTTTTTTCATTATGTAGGATTAAGGTTTTTAATCCCATAATAAGGCATCATTATGAAGCTTATATCTATACAGCAAGCCTGCGTGGTAGCTTTTGGGCCTTGGTTGGTGTAAAACATTATTCTTAGCTAAATCACAGATTCGAAGAACAAAAATATCAAAATTAAGCAAATCATGAAACAAGAGTTATCATATCATCGAAAAAAAACACCAAATTAGGCACCCCCGTCAACCAAGATTTGAAAACAATTACCAGTCAGACAAAAAAATTTAGCTAAACAATAACACAAACATCTGTGAGAATCAAGACAAACACAAATTTAAGCAAAAACCATAACGAAGAAATTCTTAGCAAATGTAAACAAGCATAGGAACAAAACAGACCTGAAATATCCACTTGCTCATGACAATCACGGTAACACCGAGAGCCCACCATTGAATAATCGCAAGCAGAGATCTGACAACGGTCCACTAGCACAAAACACTCTCCTCCATCTCCCTCTCTCTCACATAAAATCACCAGCAAAGTAAGGATTACCCAGACTGCATATTAGCGCCTTTTTTTTTCAGTTAACTAAACACTAAAATAACTTAGCCTTTGTTTGGATCCTTAGTTGTACAGGGGAAAGGAAAAGAAATATTGAGGGGAAATGAGGAGAAAAGAATGGAA
>JAOTIZ010017094.1:0-10501 GCA_027123425.1 Erythroxylum panamense | reverse complement strand
CCATTGCCATTTGACAGTTATTTCAGTCCTATAAGGTCAATCAGTCCGTCACTCATAAAATTCTCCAGTCCGGACTTATTCTCCCAAAATTCCAATGTCTCTAAGCAACAAATCCTAAAATCATAACTCTAATTTTTCTGTGCCATTGGTCAATCAATTTCGGAACCGGAAATCCAATTTATCAACAATTAGGTCATTTTTTCAGTCCGGACCTAATACTCTAAAAATTCCAAAAAAATTCCTAAAAATCCTCAAAAATATAAAACATGTGATTATACACTCCAATTCTATATTTCAAACCCCTAGATCTCATTTTTCACTCAAATTCAATTTTCAAAGCACAATCTACACAATTATCACTGAATTTCCAATATACACGAATATACCGGAGAATGTCATACATGCATGTACATGCATATGCTGGTGTAATAATTACCAATTATCAAAATATATAGGGGCTAAATAATGCATGAACATGCCCAATTATGAATGCACAACCACTGTACCCATCCCATCGGTGACGGGATGTTACATTGATCAACTACATTCTCCTTGAAACCATTTGCAATGACAACCATATCAAACTTGAGATACCACTGCCTTGATGCTTGTTTTAATCCATAGATAGACTTCTTGAGCTTGCAAACCATGTGTTCTTTACCAATCATCTCAGAACCAACTGGTTGAGTCATATAAACATCTTCATACAAATCTCTATTCAAGAAAGCAGTCCTCATATCCATTTGATTGAGTTCCAAATCAAAATAAGCAATTATAACTATGATGATTCACAGTGAATCTTTGGTAGAAATTGATGGGAAGGTTTGTTTGAAATCAATCCCTTCTCTCTGGCTATAGCCTTTAGCCATAAGTCTAGCCTTATACCTTTTTACTTGTCCATTTAAGTCATGTTTGATTTTGTAAGCCCATTTAAATCCAATGGGTTTGCAACCTTTAGGCATTTTAATCAACTCCCAAACTCCATTTTGTGACATGGAACTCAACTCATCTTCTATTGCATTCATCCACAATGCAGATTAAGGACTATTTATGGCTTCTTGATAACTTACTGGTTCAATATTATCTCCACATAAAACTCATGTTCCTGCAAATAAATAATATAGTCATCAGGAATGGTAGGTCTACGTGGTCTTTGTGATCTCTTAATAACAACTTCATCATCCCTAGTATCAATGACTTCATCCCGTGCTTGATTTTGAGGTTCATCATTCTACTGGAATCTGTTTAATCATAAGGTCATCAGTAGGAAACGAAGCAACGGGTACAGGGATTAGAATACAATCTTCCTGAATATAGTTTCTCTTGAGCCTTGACTTCACCAAATTCATCTTCAAAATAGACAATTATATCTAATTCTATAATTTGGTCATATGAAATGGGCAATAGAATCTAGAACCCTTTGATCTGATAGTGTGGCTTACAAAGTAGTCACTAATAGTTTTCGGACCAAGCTTCTTAGATTATGGATTATAGGGCCTCACTTCTACTTTGCATCCCTAAACATGAAAATGGCACAAGTTTGGTTTCTTACTTAACCATGACTCATATGGAGTCTTTGGGACTAACTTACTAAGTACTTGATTCAAGATAGAAGCGGTTGTTTTCAATGCCTCACCCCACAAAAATTATGGCAACTAGAATGAATCAATATACACCGCAACATATCAAGAAGTGTACGGTTTCTTCTTTCAGCGATTCCATTATGCTAACGTGTTCATGGCATTATATATTTTGCTTCAATATCACATTCTTGTAAGTATCGAGCAAAAGGCCCTGAATTCCTTCCACTCTCATCATAACACCCATAATACTCTCCACCTCTGTTAGAATTAACTACCTTAATTTTCTTCCCTTTTTGAAGCTCAACATTTGTCTTGAAAATCTTAAACACTGCCAAAGATTTAGATTTTTCACGAATGAGCTCCAAATGACTGTATCAGGAAAAATCATCAATAAAAGAGATGAAGTAATTATAACCACCCACAGTAGGTAGAATAAATGGTCCACATATATCAGTATGAATTAACTCCAACAATTCTAAGCACCTGTCTATTTTGTTTTTTCTAACCTTGACGTTCAACTTTCCTTTAATGCAATCAACACAGGCAATGAAATCTAAAAAATCAACATCCTGAAGTACACCATCTTTTACCAACCTCTCCATTCTGTCTATAGAAATATGGCCTAAACATTTGTGCTATAACATAGAAAATCTCAAATCCAACCTTATACATTTGGAACCAACAACAGTACTAAGAAAAGAGGAAGAAGCAATAGTAACATCATCATTCAACTCAAGTTTGTATAAATTTTCATATAAAATTCCATTTCCCACCAACAAAGAGTCATGATACAAAGTCAGTTTTCCAGTTCCAAAAAGAAGACTATAACCTAGTATATCCAAAATGGATACATAAATCAAATTCCTCCTAATAGAGGGTAAATAAGTGACATCATGTAACATCAAAAGACATCTTGTATTCAAATGTAGTCTAACTATCTAAAAAAATTCAACTTGGACTTTGATATTGTCTCCCATGTACACATGTTGCTCAGAGCTAGTTGGCCTTCTTCGAATTGTCAGTTTTTGCAAGGAATTCATAACGTGAATTGTTGCTTTAGTATCTAACCATCAAGTATTTGAGGGAACATCAATAATATTGGACTATAAACAAACAATCACAAGACAATTACCTTTCTTCTCTATGTGAGCTTTAAGTTTTTGGCAATAAGATTTCATGTGCCCAAAATTCTGACAAAAGTTGCACTTCCCTTTGAAAAATTTATTATTCTAACTAACAAAAGATGAGCCCACCTGTTCACTTCCTTTAGGACTAACAACTTTCTTCTTAAAAGGATTTTAGTCACTTGAGCTATTAGAAGTGAACTTTCTCTTTTGAGAATTGTTGTGGTTTGTCATCATGGAGATACTTCTTGCCCGTCCCTTTTTCATGTCGTCCTCTTCCTTAGCAAGAATAACAGTCATCTCCTCAACAGTTCATTGATCTTTCTAAGTGTTATAACTTGATCTGATCGAATCAAATTTGGAAGGAAGAGTCCCCATCACAAACCATGCCATGTAATCCTTACCAAGGTCCATATCCATAGCCTTAAGCTTATGGTAACAACTTACATGCTTATCGATATGAGAGCTAATATCACTTGCACCATCGTTAATGGTGTGACGAAGCATATTTAAGTACTCATTCTTCTCATTCTTTGAGAACTTCTTGTACTGATTCTTAATGGTGGCAAGAAAATACTTTGCACTATCAGCCTCAGGAATACTATCCCGAATGGATTCATCCATGTGATACCTCATAATCATCAAACAACCTCAGTTAGAGTATTCCCACTCCTCATAAGATTTCTTATCCTTCTCAGTAGCATCATCAGTGGGTTAGGTGATGTATCAATTCTTAAGGCCAAGTCCATTCACATGGTAGTCAAATTCATCATGAGAGATTTAACCCATTGCTTGTGGTTCATTCCATTAAGCATCAAGATGGCAGAGACTCTCATATTGCTTAAAGTTGAATGATAACCAAGAGCAATAACCATGATATACAAGTTAAAATAGAATCATACAATTTATGCTCTTTTTCTCAAAATTAATTATATCATTCATGCTAAAGTTCTTTAAAAAAATGTAGAACTCATTCACAGGTAAAAAAATAAATAAATATTATAACCAAATCATTAATGTACTATCGACAGGATATAAAAATTATGCAGTTCATAATATTTCAATAAAATTTCTTCACTATATTAAGTATCCTACTAAGTAGTAATTATTAACAAGATACTCCCGTTTGCCTAACGGGGTATTCTTCTGAGTCCTGAAAAATAATTGCAAATTTTGGGTGAGTTTTGCAAACTCAATGAGGTAACTATCATCGATGGTTCACTCAATTCATGCAACACATTAAATCACGTAACATATAACCACGTACTGCACTTTACATTAGTATCACATTTTCATTTAAGCATAGACAAATTTGACATTTCAATCCAGCAAACATACTTAACAAAATGCATATAAAATGCTCATGAGATACTTTTCTAATTATTATATTATTGTGATCGAGTGCCTAACTGTCTGGTATCTATTGGATATTGGGTTCATTGATAACTATCCCATATAGAGCTCATTAAACGTTGAGCTTGAGGCTCTGAATCACTTTCTGAGCTCAAGGCTCTCTTCACACTTTGAGCTTTAAGTTCTGATCGGTGGCTACTTTGGTCACAACTCCCATTATCTGATCATGCATTTATGTAATGAAATGCATCACATTTATTCAATCAATTGAAAGTGCTCAATGTCACATAATCATATTCACTATGACATCTCATTCACATTGTCATCAAACCTTAGTCCGACATTCAACACTTAAGTCCAGAAAACACTTATTCCGTCCAATTTACATTCAATGAGTACTTCAATATTTCATTTATACATCATATTCATCAGACCTCCTGTTCGGAAACCAACACATTCAATCACATTCATTTATCATTCATAATAGCATTTAAGCAAACAATAATTGAGAGAAACCGTATAGGTTACTCACAGTACGCGAAGCTAAAACTTGGAAATGCTGTCAACTTCTGGAGATTGGTGTTCCAATTGCTCCTCTAAATCAAATGACATGCACATATACACAATTTGCACAATTATAAGTGTTTAACAATGCACATGAAAGAAATGAAATATGTACAATGCATATTCATAACAATCCCGGCTATCTTTCCATCAATTTAATACCATAATCATTCTCATATCAAAACTCATCTAGGTTTAATTTATACTTAGGTTTATGCCTCACTAACACCATTAAATTCACAATTCATTTCTCATTGAATCACTTCAGATTTTTCTTGGACATACTTTCGGGTCTACTGTTCATGTAAAATCAAAAGGTGAAACTGATATAATTTAGTCAAACTCTCTTCTAAAAAGCATTCCTCTATGTCTTATCTTTCGATTGACACAGAAATCATACAATTTGGATGAGTAATTTGGAAGATACGCCTCAAACATTATCAGATTATCCATATTCAAAAATAGTATACTATACACTACTTCCATCCAGAAATTCAACATCTTATAGAATGAATCAAAATTCGAATTTTTGACAAAATGTCTAGGTCTATATCTCTAATTTACTCCAAATCAAAAAGCATCTCATTTGGAATCCTATAGATCTAGGTATAATCAAAATATTGAAGGGTGTTCAGGAAGAAAATCCTATTTCACTGTTCCAACAGATTCCACACTTTGATTTGATCAATCTCTCTAAATTAAATTTATAATAATACAAAATTTTATGGAGAAAAAGAAAGCTGTGTTAGGAATCCATTGGATTAAGAACCAGATCATTTGGAGGTCTATAGAAGAAGTTATAACAAAAGATCAAAGTATGATCAGAAAACAACCTTCTTTGGATAAGCAAGGAAGTCGTGATCGTGCACATGCACGACTGCAACATTCGGGTGATCCTGCAAAATCGCGATCGTGTGCATGCACAACCACAACATTCAGGTGGACTTGCGACTCCTTCTTCTTCTCTTCCATTTTTTCTTCTCTAGCCTTTCCCAAATCAGAATTTCGGGTCACTTTTACTTGATCATTTCAATAATGAAAACAAAGGATTTAGGCCAAACTTTCTTCTGATAAATTATTCCTTTATGTCTTAATTTTCAAATTAAACCAATTTCATGCAATTTGGTTATATATTCTGAAAGTTATGCTAACAAAACTACAGACTGTTTCAAACCATGACATAACACATAAACTCAACTTTCAAACTCCATAACTTTTGATCCAAAGCTCTAAAATTTACAAACTTTATATCAATGGAAATCTTAAAGAAAGATCTACAACATTTATGAAGACCATTTTGTTAAAATCTACCTTTATCTGTACAGTATTTCGGTGATCCAAAATTTAACTCTCTCTGTTACTATTCATTTCTAGAATTTTCAGACTTCCATTTTTTTTGCAAAACACAACAGTTCTATTTCTATTCTAGTCAATTCCATTCCATTTCATTAAACTCATTCATTACAAATTCACACTAACTCTAAAAATGCAAATTTAGTCAAAATCCTCAAAATCATCAAAAAGAAACAGGCCTCAATATTTCACTCTTCATGTTCTACACCTTTCTCTGTATTTTCAACTTTTGTTCACATTCACTATTTTCTTTCAAATTTCATTCTTACACTCATTCCCATCTTAGACCATCACTTCACAACTACTCTTGAACTCAAAAATCATTTTCTTGATCATCTCTATGGAACTCACGTAAATAGACATATATATATGTATACACAGTGAAGAAATAAAAAATAGAGCATACCACCATTATATACTTTCATTTCCTACACTCATCTTAAACATCATTTGATTTGCTATTTCTAGCTCCATAAACAATTTCCACAACATCAGATCACTAGAAATCCATCAAAAACTAAATAACACTATAGTTAATTTTTCATCTCATCCACAATATTCATGAATATATATGCACGTATATGCCATTTTTCATGTAGATGACAGAAATTCATAAATTTCATTTCATAAATCCAAAACTCTAAAGGATTTTCTCAATACTTGTTAAAGATTCCAAAATCTTCAACTATCTTCAAGCCCTAAACTCATGCAAAATCACGTAATCCACTATGAACACTAACCAACTTCTGGTTTTTCTTAAGACAAAAGAAACCATTTGCAAGGTGGGGTTGGTATCGGAGAAGGAAAAACACATAAATCTTTTAGAAGGATATTTGATGAAAAACTTTGTGTATTGAGAGGAAATTTGAAGAAGGTGATGAAGAAGAAAGAACATAGAAATATCACTTAACCTTTTTAACTCTCAGATAACATAACTTACTTTCTACAAGGTTCTAAAAATCATTTAGGTAGTGACACTTGTCACTTTCCTAATTCCTAAACTCTAACCAAGTTCCTTTTGAACTAATTCCCTTAATTCTTATCTTTATAATCCAAGTATCTCCAATATTCTTTTGATTCCTTTTCCTATTTTCCAAAATACTCTTTAATTTATGAAATTAACCAAAATTCACCAAAATTCAAAAATATCACAATCCACTAATCAATAATATTTCCAATATAAATAAAATTTGAATTCTCAAAATTTTCCATTAGTCGCAACTCAATCCAATTATTCACAAAATTATTCATGAATGTATGTACAATTATTTTTATTTGCAGAAAAAATTTATTATTCACATGTATGTGTATGCCATATTATGCATGAGTATGAAAATGTTTTTCTAAGCTCCCATTGATCACTCATATTTACTATTCTAACCTTCCCACATGTAATGGGATGTAACAATTAGAGTTCCAATTCAACTAGTAATACTACTTATTTTTTTCAATTTAAGTAGAAATCCTTGTTAGACTTGTAACTATGATATCTATCATATTTTTATATTCACCCTATATAAAGTGGATTTTTCTAATTAATAAAGACATATTTGGGTTACATACTATTGAGAGCTATTAGTATTTTTTTCTCTTGTTCTTTATTGAACTTCAAAACTTCTTAAATATTTCCTTCTTTGTAGAATTCAAAATACTTTTTAAATTTGGTTCCTTATTTTTATAATCAATAGGTCAATTTATCAAAAATATTATTTAGCTCTGTTAGTAATATTTCAGTCTTTTTTTTAGCTTCTTTAGGTTTTATTCCTAGGTGGGTAAACTTAGTTGGTATCAAAGTTTGACTTAAATAATGTTTGGTTATCCTTTTGTTTCGAGTATTTTATTTTCTATTATATTTTATTCTTGAAATTTTCTTTTTTCCTGTGTGTCTCCTTTTTTTTATATTGAATGCTCTTCTTTTTTCTAAAATTTCAATAAAATCAATTAATTTCATCTTCTTATTCAGAGTTTTTCTATATTTCCTTGTTATGATAGGTTCCTTCTTTCCTCAATTCTTTAAGTAGTCCCTTTTAGGCCAAGTTATTCTACTTTTTATATAATAATTGTTTCATAGAATTATTTGATCAATTTCGTATGGTGGTGATATATAAATCTAATTTGGTGCATCTATTCAAATTGGTGCAGCCTTAGTGTTCTATGAATGCATTCTTGATTTCATTATTAGTTAATTAGTTTAGTGTATTTAAAAATAAAATAAGTTTTACAGATATATTTGATCAAGATGTTGATCCAAATCAAATTGTTAATTTGTGTAACCAATTTTAGCTATTCTATGACTAAAATTGATCTATATCATAATTATTAAAAATCTGGTCAAATTGAAGTATTACTAGTTTTTCTTTGTTTTATTTAATTCCCTTTCTTCATGCTTAACCCTTGATCTTTTAATGGAAAAATTAACTAAAAAGAAAAGGTAAGTAAAAAATTAAATTGTATTCATTGGATTGTACTAATGAATTATTACTATTAGACATTTATTTTACAACAAAAACTGTTTGACATACTTTTATTTATTATTTTGATAATCAATCCCACTCCCTTGGTCATTAGTTCTCCTAGTTTTGGATGTTTACAAGGCTAAATTCTTTGGTTAAGTTTGTATACATTCTTTAAAGAATCTAAGAATGAAGCAAAGAGTAATAGAAGTAAAAGTGTGTGATAGCATTAAGAAAGGCCAAATAAATAGTAAGACATAAGTTATTTGATATATTTTGAGAATAAATACGTAAAGGAGTGAATGAGAACTTTTTTACTGTTTTTTTATTATAGCCTTTGAATATTTCTTCTAAAGGTCGCTTAACACCAAAGAAAGAAAAGAAAAACATGTTCTTTTTATAGGCTATATAATAATAGTTTAAGAGAAAAAATATGATATGTAATGATATAAAACATAGGTAGGAGAAGCAATTCTATTAAAATTTTTAATTTAAAAGGAGAAAATAACCTCATATCCTTAATGACAGGAGGCATACTACATAATCTAATACCCCAAATTGGAAAATATGATGAGAATGATAATTTAAGTATTGACAAATTTAATCTAGCATCTAAGATTAAAAGGGATAGATTTAGCCTTAAGAAAGGAGTTAAACTTTTCAATGGGAGCTTAAGAAGTAGCCTAGAGAGTGAGATGGTATGGGTAGGAATTTTGTAACATAAAGATTAAAATATCCTCCTTTTAAGATAGAAACAATCCATAAGTTGCTTGCATTATGACAATAGAAACTAATGAACCATTAAATGATATAAAATCATTTTATAAACTAATGAACCACCAAAAGAAACATTCCACATTATATATGATGTTAGAGACCTCTTACAAAACTTTCATCGAACAGTTGATACCCTATTGAAATTCATCCCTACTTTGTTTCAAAACAACTGTCTTCTTCCATTAATCACCAACATAACCACACAATAACAAACAATGAAGCATTAATAACCTAAATAAACCCTCAAAACTCAATCCACAGTAACACCAACACATTGAACATATAATGGTTCGCATATAAAAATTGAAGAAAACAAATTAATCCAAGTGCAGTAAGTGGACCACTAACTTGGAGATAGAGAACCCAAGATAATGGAAGCAGTTGGTCAAAGAACGAATGAAGATGAGCATATAGAAGAAGACAACGTGTGTAGCATAGGACCAACAGAAAAGAAGAAAAAAAAATGAATGATAGGGGGCTTTGGGTGTTTATTTTCTTCCCATATGAAACGACATCATTTAACTTTAAATGTAAACAACGTTGTTTTCATATACTAATCGAACAATATTACCATCGATATATCATCGATGGACATTTCTTCCATCGATAAACTTCGACATTTATTCTTGTCGCTAACTATTGCTGCCTATTTTTACGATGATCTTCACTATTTTGTTGCTAAATTCTGTTGAAAAAATTGTGTGGACAAATTTCTTCCACAGTTATCGACAGAATTTTTATGCCGAAATATACAATTTTCCCTTACAAGTTTTCCAACGGAACTTAATTTTCGTTACTAATTTGCTACAAAATTTGTTCTGTAGGTAAAGTTCTATTGGTAATTTGTAATTTTCTTATAGTGCACCATGCTACCCATGACCTTTAGATTGGTCTGGAAGCTATTTTATGCAACAATCTAGCTTGCAATGTTCTTTTCTTTCATGAAAAATTCATACACCAAAGAAGGGACCCTTAACTATTCCTGAATACCTCTCCTCTGTCTCTCATATTGCAGATGAACTCGCTGCCATCAAGGACAACATCTCAAATTAAGATCTTATGCCTTTCACCCTAAATTGTTTTCCTTTGGACTATGAATCTTTCATCACTACCGTTGAGCACTAAGACTCGTGTCGGACCCCGCTCCCGGAGCCCAACTTTCGTAGTCCTGAAACCTTGTACTTGTAACCTTGCAGGGTTCTTAACTGTAACTCCATATTCGTGACGAGCGCACACTATGTAAACACTAAAATCATGGGTTGACTTATTCATATAAGTTGTAGCTTTATGTCTC